>JAOTAX010000002.1:35825200-35850998 GCA_025629825.1 Erythroxylum guanchezii
TAACTACCCTCTTTACAATTCTCCTTCTCCAATTTCAGTTCGAAGTGTGAAGTAGATGAATTGGGTGTTAAGGGTTTGTTTAGAGATAACTATTTAGACTATGAAGCAAGGGAGATGTATATTTGTGCTTAATTATTTTTCTTTTCTTTATTCATACTAAAATATTTCTCTTTCATTTTAATTTTCCTTGAAATTACCAACTTTTCATCGAACTTGTATTTGTTTACATTTTTGGGGTTTTACGGGTTTTATACATGAACGTCTTTTAGTTTCTTTATCTGGGTTCTTCACCATTGATTCATTGCATTTATTTTTTTTCTATTTTTTTGTTTGTTGGTTACTATCTTCTAGTTTTGAGAAAAGCTATTTTGGCTACTTTGAGCTTTTTGGCGTTTCTACTTTTTTCGTTTTCGTTTTCTCAAGAAGCAATTTATTGTATTTCTTTTTTTTGATAAAGTTCTCCAGTTTCTTGTTTTGAATGATTCAGGGTATTAAGTATCTATAAGGATATTTCATCTGCAAGTCTTTTATCATGCATTTTCCAATTCTTACACAGGTTCAATTTCTTTGATTTTTTTAATTGCTTAAAAAAGTATAAACGAAATGATTTAATATGTGCTAAACTATGTATTTTGCAAATTTCAAGTTAGGAAGGGATCTCCAATGTATTTTTTATTTTCTTAATTATTTGTAGGGGAATTCTAATGTATTTTATTTTTGTAATTGTCCCTCTCATTGCTATGTTCTTTAAGGATGCTCAATGGAAATAAGTAAGTGCACGTGCATGAATTATTTCGTACAAGATGATTTCTTCTATATAAACTCATCTCTGTTTCTTCTTTCATTTTCTTTCTTTCTTGTAAGGGTTACTATATTTCTCCTTTTGTTTTAACAATTTTAAAGCACGTTTAGGCTTTTGAAAGCCTGGAATGTGTAACACTTCATATATTTTGGTTGTTGCAAATGGAAAGTTCCTCCTTTTGTTGGGTATTTTATGTTATTTTGCTTATAAAATATATTGTGTATAAAATTGTTAAGTTTATATTGATTCTGACAGCAATGACCCTTTTTAGCTAAATAAGAACATTATATCTTCTCCAGAATAGCACCTCCAGGGACTTGATGATGCAGTAAGTTATTGAAAGATAATGTATAGGGGGTTAATTCTTCTAGCTTCTATATTGAGTTTTACATCAATTCATATTATGAGAATTGGTTTATGGTATTTATTGAGTCATATGTAGCTTAGGGGCTTCAATATCTCTTAATGTACATTTAAGTTAGTTATATGTAGCTTAGAGGCTTCAATACCTCTTAACGTTCATTTAAGCTAGTTATGCTTATAATCCATTTCAGTTCTGTTAATATATTCTTTTTCAACTTTTTTTAACAAAAGATGTTAAAAATGTTATAATATGAACAATTCATTTTGGTATATGTATATTGTACATAGAACTATATATTTATTATATAGAGTAATGAAAGATCATTACTCTAACCATTCATATATTAAAGAATGAAATAAATTTATGTTATGTCTTGATTTTGTAAATACTTTTATTTATAAGTGAAAGAACAAACCTATCTTGTCTGAAATATGTTAAGGACTTAAAACAAGACAAGTTGCTTAAAAAGTACATTAGAAAAAGTTGTAGTAATTACTCAAAATCTTAAATTTATATAACATTGTTCAATGAATTTGAGATAAATTACATTTTGATTTATTGTTCACAGTTGAAATTAAATGTTGTGGATATTGAGAACCCAAAAGTTTCAAACTATGTTGCTTTATTATTGAAACAAAGGACCAATGATAGTTGTTTCAAGTTGCATAACTACTATAAGTCTTGAATTACATAATGAATGAAGATGCAACTGACAAGTAACCATGTTGTGAATAGTAAAGTCATGTAGTGTTTGCTTTAATTTGAACCGTATAAATTTTTCCATAGTAATTTTAGCTGATCTGATCTAAGCTTTTTATTTGCTCATACTATTATTTTAACTAGTAATAAATAATTACTTATTTATGTTATATTACTTTTGTTGATACAATTTCATGGATTTACCATATATGGGATGCATCGAAATTTGAATTAATAATGTTTTTTATAACTTAATATTTATTTGCTTTATGGCACTTAACTCAATAATGACATTAAATAAATTTAATGATAAGCATCTAAAAATTATTTAGTATGGGATAATTTGATAATAATAATAATAAACAAATAGTTCAAAGCAAAAAACATGTTGAGACGTTATATGGAAAATGTCACAAATTGCTCAATACTACGGAGAATGTAAAAAGTTGCAAAAGTTTTTAGCTATGCTTTCACACGTTTGTAGTTAAAAGACTATATTTACGAAATTATTACAAAAACACAGTAAAATGTAGCCATTAGTTGGGACGGGATCCTCTCTCCAATATTATGGTGTCTTATTCTGTCCCATAAATCTCAGCCATTCATTTATATGAGACTCACGCGAGACCCGCATAAATAAATGACTGAGATTCATGGGACAGAATAAGACACCATAATATTAATCAGAGAATCCGGACTCCCATTAGCTATATTCTCCTATTGCTTATCATGTGGTGCCAATTTTTTCCCACCAACATTAGCTTCTGGTCAATAAGTAGCTTCGTAATTATAGTGTTTTTGGTATAAAAAATTTAAAAAGTCAAGAAAACGTCACCTAATAATTCAACAAGAAAATAATTAATATATATGTAGGTAAACAAATGCCTAAAATTGAATATGAAGAAATAATTTTCATAATAACACTTTATTAGGAGGAAAAGGAGTGTTAAAGTTTTGGAATATCACTTATGATTATAAAAGTCTTAGGAGGAAAACTAACATTGTACCAACATTTGCAGCACTTTGTCAAAATTTCTATTTTCTCAAATCTAGAGAAACATGACATGAAGGATGCGAATAGTAGTTGATTTGCAGTGATGAAACGATGGACCTTTCACGCCCTCGACTCGATGACTGCACATTGATCTGTTCTGAATTCAACTGTATAAAGTTGTTTATTTGATATGGGTCTTTCTTTTGGAGCGAACAAAGCTTTGTGGGATGACTGGTAGACGAGCCCTGTGGGCCTGAAGCAAATCATAAACATTCTCTTTTTACATGCACATGAGGCTATTGAATGTTAGCAGAAGAGATCAATACCATCGGGAATAATTTGAACAATCAATGAAAATGATTGCCATTTTTGCACGCTTAAGCTGATATAGTGTCTGTCCATGTTAACAGTGTATGGTTCTCACTTTGGGAACGTGGATACAGCTGATAAGTGTGTTATTACGCAGTAAACTACACATTCAAGTACAACCATTATTGAGGATTCTTTAGAAAGAGTTTGTTCTCTCATTCCCTAAAAATCAGGCCCTTTGAATTACGTGTACAACCTGGCAGAGTGTAGACCTTTGTTGTCTCTGGGGATATTTTCATTACTTTGTCTTTCATTCGTATATTCAAGTAAAGAAAACATGAGAGAGTACGTATCTGTACTCATAATTGTGAAAAGTGCATCCAAAAGTAGCACTGAAGGTGAAGAAGATGACTTTTAACAATCAAGCTTATGACCACCAACTCGCCAATACCACCCACCTACTTCTTGTCCTAAACTTAAGGTCCTTTGCTATGGGTAAGGCCGTTTAATAGTGAACAGCAGTAAAAGGCAAATAGCCAGGTTGCCATCTTTTCTTGTCCCATTGTGCACGGAACGCCTCGTGGGGCTGCCAAATGGTCAATGATAGAAAAACAATCAGTAATGGGCAAGCAACATTGGGCGAAGTCACGAGGAGAATTTATTTGGTTCAACTTCGAATGTACCTCGAGAAGTATAATCCATGTTTACAGGTAACACGTAAAGACTCTTATCTTTGGCGTAAAATGATGGGTTGATAGACGAGAGACATGCCAAGAAAAGAATTTTCATGCTCAAACTACAAGAAAACTCAAAATTCACAGCCCACCAAAACACCACGACGGCTTCTTTGCCTTTCAGACCTTTTGAGACGTTCCCTTTTGTTACTGTTGTGTGTATAACAAGCCATCGTTTCATGCCTTCCCCTTCTAAACGTCACCGACAGAGACTTCCAAACTTGGGACTTGGGGAAGAGAAACCGCAAGTAAGAAAATGTAATGAAAATTTAATTTAAAAAGATCTAAAATTCTGGCGTGTATCCAATTCTATACTTTGTTTCTTGGTTCAGAAAACCCTGATTCGCTGATTATGTGTTGACCATAAGATCACGTAAACAAAAGAAGAAGCGCTAATTATGTCTAATTATCAAAAGGGTAACATGTCCACTCAAAAAGGTCTTGGATCTCTTTGAAGCTGCGATATATATTCAATTCATTCAGAAACATAAAGTTTGCAAATATATAGTGTATATGGATTGTGGAAGGAACACTTGCGGAGTTAAATTTGAGGGAGCCAACCTTGTGCCAACTTTCCATCTCTCTTGCTGTCCTGTCTGTCTGTCGCTCTCTCTAATCTTTCTTGCCTATTTTGTGTCATTTCTTCTGTTTTTATTATTTTAAGTAAACTCTTGCTTCACAGTTAACAATTGGAGCATTCATAAGTGGGGTGGTTGAACTTATCAAATGGGGTCGATAACGACCTGGGTTTCCAATTTTCCTCATTATCTCCTTTTTCAGCTAATAGCATCATTAGGCTTGGTCAAGTTGTTATTTAATCATCACCCAGATGCTTTTTTTTATATAATATAAATTAAATGGTTGTGCTTTCTCAGGACATTTTCTTTGGCTGAAATGATTTGTCTGTGTTCTATCAAACGAAATAGATTAGGCAGGCTATGCAGAGTTGGTGTGCGAACTCGTGCTTGCTGATTCGTAAGTATCATTTTTGAAGATTTTGGAATAGTGGAGATTAGAATGGGAACAGTGATGGGGGAAGAAACAGGCAAGAATAAGGGAATTCGTTCAGGTGTAGCTCAACTTAATCAAGAACTGCATGGGAACTCGGGTAAAACCTTGAGAAATTCTGGTAATGGGTGTGTATTGGAGGCAGAAGTTGTTTTAAATTCAGGAGAGGTTGGGAGTGGTCAAGAGGAGAGAGGGATTTTGGATGCGAATGCTACCGGATTGGGTTCAACTGAAAAGGTGGAAAAGCAGCAAACAAGTGGTATGGGAGAGACTGGTCAACCATCGAATCAAGGGACTAGTAGGAATCCAGATGATTTTGTTATCGGGATTGGGCTTCAGAGTGTGACTGCTGTTAGTTCCAGGGATACAATGTCTATGAGTGTTAGTAGAGAAAAGAAGGATCTGGGAGAAAAATCTGACGAATTTGTTAGCACTTGTAGACTGAAAGAACAAGAAACATCCAGAGGGCCACAAAATGGCGAAACCATGGAACAAATTGAGCAGGGAGTTGGTGAGAATTTAAGTACATCGGTTGATGGGATTTCTCTTGAGACAGCTATTGCAATAGATTCAGCAGAAAATGTAGTTACAAATGACAGGAGATTAGAAACCAATAGCAATGAGTTTGGTTCAACCAAGGTGAGGGGTGATAAATCCAAGGCAAAATCGCCCAAAGTAGAAAAACCTCGCGTGATTGATTTTGTTGGCAGAGGAGAATCTAAGAGTAATCGGGATGGAGAAACAGTCTGTAGGATTTGCCACTTGAATTCTGAAGTTGTAATGGAAAGTGGTGATGCAATTGCAAGTACAGCAGCCTCTGCCTCTGCCTCTACCATGGACTTAATTCAACTTGGTTGTGGATGTAAAAATGAGCTTGGCATTGCGCATTCTCATTGTGCTGAAGCTTGGTTTAAACTAAAAGGAAACAGGTAGTTTTTCTGATTTTCATATTCAAAATTTTGATAAAAGTTTGAACTTTCCTGACATGATGCATCTGCTTATCCAACATTAGGATATTGATTGCCTAATCGTTACTGCCACATCATATCAGCTTCATATATTATAACAACGGTTGTTGTAATCTTCCATTGAATCCTTTTCTGAAACTTCTGTCTGCAGTCACCGAATGCTAGCAATGTCTTATGACGGTAGAGCTCTTGGAACTTTTTCAGTATGTAGTTTTTTTGTCTTTTCTGTGAAATTCTAGGAAAACTGTTTTTTCTTCTCTGCTCCTGACATTCTTGTGATCATTGCTATTCTATCCAGACCAATTCTCTTCTTTAGTTATATCTGTTTTTCTACTTATTCATCTTGAACACTCTAGTGCCTTGAATTGGGGAAGAGAGCAAACTCAATTACCTTTTCTTTGGAAATTATGAAGTATAATGAGCAGCTGGTTCATTATGTCAGGATTTCTATTGGGTTTCTGATTCATTTTAAAGATCTTGCTTAAACTTAGAATAAGAAGTTGTTCATCGACAATGAAGCTTCTATTGTTCAATTAGCCATTATGGGGAACTTCTGAATTTCCACTTCCAAATCATAAATCAGAGTTAGCGACGATTGGTTCTTCAGGACATATCAAATTTGGGTTTGTAGTTTAGGAATGTTGATGGAAGTTTCTTATAAATGTTTGGATATATAGACTGTTGGTAACTATCCATCCATTTCAACTTTACAATTCTACTGAAGCATCTTGCTTGTTTATACTTTGGACTGAATTCAATTACCAAGTTGCAATGATGTTCATGCTCCTGTCGCTGCTTCATCCCCTTCCTTTCCTTTTCTTCTCCCTTTAACCTTATGTTTCCTTAAAGCTAACACTTAAAAATATTTTCTAAAGCCAAAAACAGGAAGTTCCCCAAATTGTCAATGTGAATCAGGAACTTACTAGTGCATGAGCTTGTTAACCTTTGCTTTATTTTCTAATTGAAGTCATTCATCAGCAATCAATCTTTAATGGAATTGCTTCAACCTCATGCTGGCAGCTACTGATAATGGCGTGAATTTTTTTATTTGTTTACTTGTTTCCGTGCAGGATATGCGAAATTTGTGGGGAGATGGCAAAAAACGTCACTGATGTTGGTGATAGCAGATTTGTGGAAGAGTGGAACCATGTGAGGCTTATGGTTAATGGAAACAGGCTTTCAGACCAGGGTGGAGGATGTTGGAGGGGGCAACCGTGTTGTAACTTCCTGATGGCGTGTTTGGTGGTAGCTTTCATTCTTCCATTGTTTTTTCGGGTGGATTTGTTTTAATTGTAAAATCAAGATAGTACCATTTTGTTCACATTCTTAGGCCTGCTGGAATATTAACACCTTACCTTGTCCTGAAAGTATTCTTTTAGTTCTTTGTTGTTTAGAATTATACAACTTGTACGGCAACAACATCCGGTGGAAGTCCAGTTGAGACGCGGTCTTGGGGATTATACAACTTGCACATTTCTGATAAAAAGGTTTTTAGCTGATGTGTCAAATTGTCTTTGAACTCTTTTAGACAACACTGAAGCTGACATTATAGTCAGTTATTACCGACTTACTTTTCTATAAATGTGGCCATTTGGCTATTACATGAGTATTGTACAAAATCAAGGTTGTGTACTGTGTGAAGGCTTTGTAAGATTCGCAACTCTATTGAGTTGTGTAGTGAGAAGTTTTAATAAAGTGAGTGTATATTTTGCTAACTAGTTTATTTTAGGCAATTATAATTGCCAACATCTGGTATTAGATTTTGGTTAATGTGCTCAAATAAATCAAGATGATTTCGAGTTCAAGAATGGAAGTTTAACAAATGCAATTGTCAAATTTCAAGTTTGATGGCAGAAACAATTTTGCGATGTGGAAACATTTGATAGAGTTATATTTGAGAAGCAACAGGAATGGTGAAATTTTGGAGAAAGGCTTAGTAGAAAAACAAAAACTGACAGTTGAAGAATCACAACAATTGGTTTGTGATCGTTTATTAAATGAAAAGACTTTGTTTTTAATTTGTGAATTTATTGAGTTGTCGATTCTTGAAAAAATATTCCATACTAAAACAACAAGGGAGGCCTGGAATATTCTGGTCAAAACGTACGAAGGAGCAAACATAGTTAAACAAACAAGACTACAAGGTTTGAAAAGGTAATACGAGTTGATGGAATAAGGCAAAGATGAAAGTATTCATGACTATTTGTCATGAATTGAAAAATTGATCAATGAGATGAAAAATAATGGTCATAAAATTACGGAGAATGATATCGTAGAGAAGATCATGCGCTAGTTAACAAGTTAATTTAATTATGTTGCCACATCTATTGAAGAGTCTAAAGGTTTGGAGTCCATGACTTTCAATAATTTGCAAGCCTCATTAGAGTCGCGTGAAATGCGTATGAATGAAAGATCATCAAATATAACATAGCAAGTTCTAAAAGCCCAAGCAAATATGAGAAAAATAAGAAGATAACTGCAATAGGCAAAATAGAGCATACTCAAAGTTCATATTTCAAAGGCAGACGAGGCAAAAATTTAAGAACCAATTCTAGACCAGGAGCAAAGGAGAGTGAAACTTCTCAGGATGAAACCAATATTCAATGCTACAAGTGCAAAAAGTTTGGTCACTATCAATCTAAGTACAACTCACATATTTAGTGTCATCACTGCAAAAAAAGGGTCACTATAATAAAGAATGTCGTACTCAAAGACAAGAACATAAGGATTGATGGAATCAATTGTATTCACAGTGGAAACAACCCAAAATCAAAAATATACATACAAGCAAACCAATCATAAGAATCGAAACAAGACAAACCTATTGAAGCACGGAATCGGTAATTGATCTTTTTTCCACAAAATCTTCTTTCCGCAAATTTTCTTATCCTTATAGCCTTCTGCTGTTTAACCTTAATTGTTTCTGTAATCCTTGTTTCTGGGAGAGCAGAAAGAGCAAATCATGTGTTTTTAAGAGAGTTTCTGTTTTCTCTCTATTTTCCAATAATAATCACTTCTCTTCGATAGGAAGAAAAGCTTATATATATCGAAAAACCTCTCCTTTCCGCATAAGAAGTTACCGATAAGATTATATGGGTTTTTTTATATGCGGTTTGTAATTCAAATCAACAGATTTTTCTATTTAATTTAAAATATTAATAAATAAAAATTTTAAATTAAAATAATCTATTGCTTATTTAAATTACAAATAACACATGTGTGGTCCAAACAATTAAGGCACGACAGGGACCGCAGGAAAAAATTAATAAGACTAAAATTATAATAAGAATCTATACAAGACCAGTATATTCTTATTATAATTAATCATAAATTATTCCACTAAAAATTTATGATTAAACTCCTTATTAATTTTAACTTTCCACAACATAATAAATTATATTCCCCATGTTAAGATTACAGATGCTTGTCAAATAAAATAAATTACTAACAATTTATTTAAATAAAAATTCTAATCTTTAAGATTGTTGCTCAACTTATTTCATGTGTCGGATTAAAATCCACCTGCAGGGTTTACACAATGAAACTTTATAAGCTTGCTTAAAGTGCATAATCATTCTTTATACCGAGACATGGATTCCATCATTAATTAATATTTCATAAATACAAATTGCCTTTGCCTAATTCATTGAGCATTATTGTCCCGATAATTGAAACTCACTCTTTAATGAATTAAAGTACAAGACAATGTATATTTGCTCATATTAACTAAATCAAGATTAAGAACATAAATCTTATTTCTAATGTCCTCAATAATATGTTTTAATGGTCAGTATAAAACAACCATTCTCAACTTGGTCCAGTTAGATACATACAAAATGTACTAACACATATTCATATTATGCAAATCTCCAATTAAATACAATTAAATAATTGTTCAAAGAAAAACATCCGAAGACTATACTATTAATTTTGCATGGTTAATAATATATATCTATCAAAGATAATCGAGTTGGAGTCGCTGAGAATAATAACCCAATGACCTTATTGATGGCCGTTCATGAAACCAGTAACAATGACAATTGTCAATGGTTGTTAGATTCTGGTTGCAGCAATCACTTAAGTGGAAGCAAGGAAGTTTTTGTCGAATTAAATGAATCATTTCATTCTTCAGTAAAGCTTGTCGATGACTACCAAATTCCAGTTTTGGGAAGAGGAAAGATTGCTATAAAATTGAAGAATTTTTCTTTAAATTATATTTTTGATGTGTATTATGCTCCTACTCTTTGCCAAAATCTTTGAAGCGTTGGACAACTATCAAAAAAGGGTTGATTTACACTTCAATGAAGATGGATGCACCGTGAGTGATATAAAAAAGGGCATGATTCTAAAGATGAGAATGACATCCAATCATATATTTCCAACATATCTTAATTACAATAGTACTTCTTGTTCTAATACTATGACTATTAATGATAATTGGTTATGACATATGCGACTTGGGCATTTGAATTTTGGAAGCATTAATTTTCTTTTAAACAAAGAGTAGGTTTCACGCTTGCCAACCATTCAAGTTCTTGACTAGATTTGTGAGTCGTGTAATGGGAAAAAAAGCATAGAGATCCATTTCCTACAAAGCAAGCATGGACAGCCAAACGTCCACTAAAGCAAATCTATGTTATGTGGAGGTTCCATCAAATGGAGGTAACAAATACTTGATTACATCTATTGATGATTATAGTAGAGAGGCATGAGTTTATTTTTTGAAGCAAAAATCTGAAGCATGTGAAATACTTAAGAATTTTATAATGTATATTGAAAAAAAAGTGGTTATTCTTTTAAGACTTTAAGCATGGATAGAGGCACATAATATATTGTTTGTGATGATTTCTTAAGAAAGCATGGAATTAAGTATCAGTTCAAAGCTAAGTGCACTGCTTAACAAAATGGAGTGATAGAAAGAAAAAACATAACTATCATGGATATGGCGAGAAGCATGTTATTTTGTAAAAAGTTACCTAAAATTTTCTAGGCAGAGTTCGTGGCTTGAGCGGTCTACATTTTGAATAGGTGTCTTGTTAAAAATGTTTATGATAAAACTCCGAAAGAAGCATAGAGAGGAAAAAAGCCTAATATTAGTCATGTGAGAGTGTTTGGTTGCATAACATATTCACATATGCCTAATGAGTTGAGAAAAAAGCTAGATGACAAGGTGGAAAATGTATATTTCTCGTTTACAGGATAAAAACAAAAGGTTGTAAGCTTTATCATCCAAAGACTAAAAAGTGATAATCAGTCAAAATGTTACTTTTAAAGAAGATGGAGTACAGGATTGGTCATAAAAAGAAAAGAAATCATTGCCAGTATCGGTGTTCATAAACAATGAATTGGAAATGACTAATCAAACTGGAGAGTCATCTTAACTTCCAGTTCTTGAAGAGCTAACTCATGTTGATCCTAAAGCATCATCTCCTCCTACTTCACTTTCACTTAGGTGCTCAGAATGAGAATGTCATCCACCCACTTGTTTAAAAGAATATCAAGTAAGTGATGATGACAATGACAATGAAGTTGTGGCCCATTATGTTTTCTTTGCAGATTGTGATCTAGTAATGTTCGAGGAAGTAGTGAATGATGGTCATTGGATTAAAGCAATGGATGAAGAAATATGTGCCATGGAAAAGAATAAAACATATGAGTTAACCACTTTGCCAAAAGTAAAGAAGCCAATTGGTGTCAAATGTGTATACAAGACAAAGTACAAACCTAATGAAGAAGTGAAATACTTTAAAGCAAGATTAGTTGCAAAAGGACACAAGCAAAAGTCAGGCATCGATTATTCTGAAGCATTTTCACCTGTTGCCAGAATGGATACTGAATATTTGATTACTTCACTTGTTGCTCAAAGTAATTGGAAGATTTATCAAACATATGTCAAATCAGTCTTTTTGAATGGTGTACTTGAAGAAGAAGTATACATTGAGCAATCACCAGGATATGTAAAGCAAGGAGAAGAAAATAAGGTTTATTGGCTAAAGAAGGCGTTGTACGATCTTAAATAAGCATCAAGGGAATGGTATACTTGTATTGATACTTATTTCATTGAACATGGTTTTCATAAGTGTCCATATGAACATATTTTTTATATCAAGATTAACAAGGAATGAGACATTGTTATAGTTTGTCTCTATGTAGGTGGTTTGATCTTTACTGGTAATAATTCAAGATTTTTGGTAGAATTCAAGAAGGATAGGGTTGCTCACTTTGAGATGACAGATATGAGATTAATGTCCTACTTTCTTGATATTGAGGTAAAGAAAACAAATGAAGACATTTATCTCACAATGAAAATATGCAAAATATAGTTTAAAGAAATTTAAGATGGATGCGTGTAAGCCAATTTTAACACCAGTTGAAGAAAGGTTAAAGCTTCTGAAAGTTGGCAGTGGTGATTTGGTTAATGCAGCAAACTTCAGAAGGCTTATTGGAAGTCTAAGGTATCTAACTACAACTAGGCCAGATATTGTTCAAGGAGTGGGAATTGTGAGCAGATTTATAGATTCACCGTGATATTTCATTGGCAAGTCGAAAAACAAATTTTAAGATATATTAAAGGTACGATTGATGATGGCATATTTTATTCAAACAACAAAAATATTTGACTAGTTGGATATACAGATAGTGATTGAGTTGGAGACGTTAAAAAGAAAATAAGCACTTTAGGTTATATCTTTCATCTTGGTTCTGGAGCATTTTGTTGGTCTTCAAAGAAACAACAAGTAATTGCTCTTTCAACAGAAGAACCAGAGTATATAGCAGCAACAAATTGTGCTACTCAAGCGATCTGGCTACGAATGATGCTTAGTGAATTACAACACTAACAAGATGGTCCAAGGACAATCTACTGCGATAATAAATAAGCAATCGCCTTAACAAAGAATCTAGTATTCTATAGTTGAAGTAAGCATATTGACATTAAACATCACTACATTCGAGATTTGGTTAAAGATAGAGAAATTATAGTTAACTATTGCACATTTGAAGGTCAAATGACAGATATTTTCACAAAACCCTTAAAAGCTAAGCTATTTTACAAGTTGAAGAACATGCTTGAAATGATTAAACCAAGTTTAAGGGAGGATGTTAGAAATTAAACTTGGTTTTGTATTTAACTTTAGTCAAAATATCAAGCTAAATTGTTTTTGAACTGTTATAGACAGCTTCATTGAAGCTGACATTATAGTCAGTTATTACCTACTATACTTCTCTATAAATATGGTCGTTGCATAGGTATTATATAAATGGTTTTGTATTTTCATGGGTTTTGTGAACATTTTTAAATGCCACCTTGGTATAATGAAACCCCATAATTCCTAAAAGAAGAGGAGAACACTAAGGATCTCAGGTCAGTGGTATCATATATCTTTACAGTTTCCAGAGTGCAGGTTCCGGTGTCTGGCTTCCAGGTAACTTCCTTGCTGCTTCGCTGTTGTCGCGTGCATGCATGTGTGGTTACAATATTTTTGCTTGCTGTTACGTTTTGTTTTAGTTTTGTCTTAACATAAATGGCTCTGGTTTTGGTTTCTTTTACCTATATGGACTTCTATCAAGTTGCTTCCTTTGTGTGCTTGATCTGGTCACTGTATAATGTCCTTGAACCGTTTAGTTCTCTTAAAAGACTGCATGGGAGAGTTTACAAGTCCTTGCCACCACCCGACCTGTGTTCTTTCCCCGGTGATTGGAGTAGCCATAATGCGTTTTTAGATTTTGCTCGGTCACTCTATTTACGATTTTGGGTTTGGCTTGGAAACTCTGCTTGCAGCTCAGGGGAGGAGATGCGGATGCAGTGTTGTATGCACGACCAACGAGGAATGTCTTTCTCATTGCAGGTTCTCCTAGCACGTCAAGGTCGTATCCGCCCTCTCAAGCCTCCTGGCAGCCGTTGTCCATAAGAAACAACAGAGACGCGACAACCCAAGTGCAGATCCTTTACCAATCTCTGATGTGCCCCCTCTTTCTCTCTCTTTGATAACACAACTCTTCACGTCTTCCAAGCTCTTTGTCTTATCAAATCTGCAGTTATAAAATCGTAGGTTTGCCTCTGTTGTAGGATACTCAATAGTTAGACTTTAGTCTTCTCTCTTATTTACCTAGGTTTTGCAAAAGCCCTAAGCCTTTAACACATAAATAGTTCTACTTTTTTTAGTTTACTAATAATAATAATAATAATAATAATAATAATAATAATAATTTATTTTTTAAGGATATTTTTACTTATTTATGTATTTAGTTTTTTTTTATCTATTTAATTTTTTACCGTGCTAGTTTCTACCTTTTCCTTCTGTAACTTGCATCATTCTTATTTTGTCTCATTTGCATGTGAGTCTATCAGGAAACAATCTCTCTATTATATAGGGGTAAGACTGCGTATTATCAGACCTTCCCAAATCTTACCTCACTGCGGGACTTCAGACTGAATATAATAATGATAACATAGATATTGTACAAAATTAAAAGAAAAGTGAAAAGTGAGTGAAAAAAATGTTGTGTATTATGTAAAGATTTCGTAAAGTTCCCAACTTTAACGAGTTATATGGTAAGAAATTTTAATAAAGTGAGTGTGTATTTTGTTAACTAGTTTAATCAGTTATAATTGCCAACATGTTCTACTTTTGGCTAACTGAAACTAGGAAGTCCTCATGCTCAACTTAAGCTATTTCAGTTGGAAATAATGGAACATTCCTAATACAAACCAAAGACGATAATGAGTTCTTCAGTAACTGATTATATTTGCTTTTGTGAACTAAAAAATATTCCTAGTTTTGAGATTTGAACTTTGAACCTGTGACACCTTTCTAAAGTAATGAGCTAAATAATTAAAAGTAACTAACCAGCGTCATATCATCCGTTGTAGTCTAGTTGGTTAGGATATTCGGCTCTCACCCGAAAGACCCGGGTTCAAGTCCCGGCAACGGAATTTTATTTTGTTAAGCTCCCTTACAAACAATATAAGGGCAATATAGTCTTTTTGGTCCAACGACAGTCTTCTAAAGATGTTGGTCATAAAACCCTAACCCTGGATCGCATTTATCTCATAAATATAAAAGCCAGCCTCTTGTCTCCAATAGCCACCGTCTTCCTCAATCGCCACTTACAATGGTGATCTCCGCTCTTTGCATTTACATCACAGTTTCTGTATATGTATGCTTATACAAGTTTGTGTGTACTTACTATGTAGTACGTCTTTGGTTCTTCAGGCTTCGGAGAAGAAGTTGTCCAACCCAATGAGAGAAATCAAAGTTCAGAAGCTTGTTCTTAACATCTCCGTCGGCGAAAGTGGAGATCGTCTTACTCGTGCTGCAAAGGTTTTGGCCTCGCCTCTCTTTTCTTCTTCTTTTGTGTTTAATTTTGTTTTGTTTGTTTGTTCTGTCTGATTTGGATTGTTACTAATAGGTGCTGGAGCAACTCAGCGGTCAGTCCCCGGTATTCTCCAAGGGTATGATTGCGATTTTCAGCTTCGAGATGCGTTTTTTTACGTGCTATTTCGTTAGTTTTGGCACTAATATTGTGGGTTCCTGGTTTGGGTTGAGCAGCCAGGTACACTGTCAGGTCTTTTGGGATCAGGCGTAATGAAAAGATAGCTTGCTACGTGACTGTGAGGGGCGAGAAGGCTATGCAGCTGCTTGAGAGTGGTTTGAAGGTGAAAGAGTATGAGCTTTTGAGGAGGAACTTCAGTGAAACTGGTTGCTTTGGGTTCGGTATCCAGGAGCATATAGACCTTGGTATCAAGTGAGTGTTTGCTTGTTTCTTTGTTAAGTATTAAATGACTTGTCTTCTTGAAGTTAAGTTAATTTGATGTGATTGGTTATTAACTCTATCAAAATGGTTTCCGTTTATATGTAATGAACTTTGAATGGATAGAATCATGGTTACTGTGTTGGTGTATAGGTTATGACCAATAGCTGTGTTCACATTGTTTTAACATTTGTATGGTCCTATAGTAGCCCTGACAGATTTATTTGCTGGTGTTGACATATAGGAGGTGTGGAACTTACTATACTTCTGATAATTTTATAGTTGTAATTGGGAGCCAGTTCTGCATCTTTTTCAAGATGCTGTCTTTTTCTAGTTTAGCAGGAATTAGTTTTTTCTAATAAGTTTTCAGTTGCTTAGTTTTCTTGGTTCAGCTTTTTGAGATTGATTAAGTTATGCTTACCTTGCTGAAATTATTGTTCTTATCTCTTGTATATATTGTGTGATTAATTTCCAATTGATTTTCAAGAGCGAATGGCATTGCCTTACTTGTCATGTGGGTGCTCAATTGTACTGGAGTGATGTTTAGTATATTTCCTGTCGGTTGTTGGTTGTATTGTGTATTGGACTGGTCATGTAGATTTCCTTGCAACTGCAGGGGTTGAATGATTCCATGGGAGGTTGATTCATTATGGTTTCTTATACTTGGCCCCTTTCCATTTAATTTTGAGCTGACTCTTAATGTTTTATTATCTCTTGTCAGATACGATCCCTCAACTGGTATCTATGGTATGGATTTCTATGTTGTTCTAGAGCGGCCAGGTTATCGTGTCGGTCGTCGTCGCAGATGCAAGTCACGTGTTGGAATTCAGCACAGGGTCACGAAAGAGGATGCAATGAAATGGTTTCAGGTCAAATATGAAGGAGTCATCCTTAACAAGGCTCAAAGTGGCCCATCTTAGATGTTACAAAATTGTTTTAGTTAAAATTTTGAGTTTTTGCTTCAAGAAGGTCCATTTTATGTTGGAAAAATGTTGTCTTGAGTAGACTATGAATTGGTAGCCACATATTACTGCTATGGATGTTTTCTTTAATTTAACAGTAGTGCTTTTTCTTGACGTGTGTTACTAAATACACGGTTATTTTGCGGTTAAGTCTTTTGCTTTTTATACCATTATTATGAGCTGCCACTTTGGGAATGGCAGTCAAAGAGTGACACACCCTGAAAACGTTACAGGGAAATTGATTTTCAAACGCCTTCGGAGAGCATATATATGTTTGCAACGAAGCAGGTTTGGCCTAAGGTATGATGCTATACATCTATTTGTCTGAGTTATAACCTTGAAATCGATATATGCCAATCTGAGTCTTGGGTAGTATTCTGAGTGAACTGAATATTTCTTTTGGAGACAACTGGTTGAAACGGAGGCGTTAAAGCCCAACAAAATGGCCTCAGTGAATGAGCACAAGATGAGTATGAAAGCAACATAGAAATGAAATAACATAAAAGGATTTCGGGAAGCTTCTTGATTCTCTACACTCGTTAACTTGCAACAGCTTGCGTGTCTTTTTAACTTCCAACAAGAACTTTGACGATTTCAGGACTTGAGCAATTCCATAAGTTCACCTTTCTTCAGCTTTGAGTAACCTTTGATACCCCTAGACTTAGCTAGCTCCTTCAGCTGGGAGAGTTTCATTTCCTCTATTCTTGGCAACTTCAACTCCGGGCTTCCCCCCATGATTGCGGATGGTTCATCGGAGAGCTCAGCTGCTTGTACTCTAGGCGCTGATGGTGATGGGATTGGTGATCTCTTCACAAAATTAGATGGAGGCCTCGTTAACTTGAAGTTTGTTTCTAAGAGTTGTTCATCATTTCCCATCTTCTTGTTCTTGTCAACACCTTGGTTCCTTCTAAATGTTTTGGTTCCACCTCTTTTGGTAGCTGTTGCTGTCAAAATTACAAACTAATCATACATGATAAGAGAGTTAATAGAGCAAATTGCTTCTAAGTTTCTAATTCGCAGTCAAAATAAAGTGTGTAAATGATATGTGATTGAACAACTGCCTAGATGATCGTTCTGAAGATTTCCCTTTAAATTTATCAAGAAATGCACTGAAAACGAACAAAACCAGAGATCAGGTGACATGTGCTAAAGCTTTCTTTGATGTTCCAGTTTTCTTGCATAAGAAAAGAAAGCTTAAAATGCCACCGAAATACTAGCAAACTTGTTTCAGTATTGGGAGAAGCATATCCATGCTGTTATACCTTTTACTTGTTTTCTTGATTGGCGAAGAAACTCCAGGACAGAATCAGTAGGTGAAGTGTCCTCCGATGCTTTTCCAGTCCTCATTCCTTTATCGACCGACTCCCGTTTTGATATTGAAGACTGTATCCTTCTGAACAGAGCAAGAATTTCTTCCTGGCCAGATGACTTGGGGAGTTTACCATCAAAAGACTGGGATTTATTATTGTGATAGTCCACTCTTCTTCTTCCCAGTCTGGTGCTTTTCTGGGGAGGTCTACCTTTCCTATTTCCATCAGAGTGTGTGCCGGAATATCTTAATTGCAGAGTATCATTCCATGAAGAAAAAAGTGAAGGCCCATCTGCAATCTCAGCCAAATTTAACAAGCTGCATCAAAAACGACCCTTCAGTTTGAAGTTCAGACTTACAGACATATCAATGGTACCTAAAGAATGTTTTGATAAACACTGCAGACTGATCATGCAAGTTCATTATGCGCATATAAGACTACGGAGGGAAACTTTAACCTTATAAAAGGAAAAGTAGATAGCTTCTTCAGAGAGTGAAATCAGTAACATATGTCATTTTCACACCTACATAGCCTTCAGAAACTGGAACATTGAAAGGGGACTAAACGGAAAAAAGATCTAAGAACCTAATTGAGAAGAAGAGTGGTAGCACATATTTCAACCTCAAAGTGAAACTGCAAAACCTTACAACTTTAATCATCACACAAACCACATATTTCACAGACTAAGTAGGTCAAATTTTACATGTTACAGCATCAAGTTAGAATTGAATAACGGATACCCAACCTACATACCAAAGGCTTCCTTATAAATGTAAATTTTATCCATCCACTGGTATTAACTAAAGGGAAGTCTTTTGACAAATTTGCAATACAACACAGATTAATCTCATCAACAATTCGGTGGCTATATTGCAAAGGTTTCCATGTCATCAATGGTTCAATGGAAATGATGCAGAGCTTGGTCCATAGACTTGGAAATGGCTGCCAAGGCGGTGATCATGAAGGAAAAGAGAATCATAAGGTGGTAGCCCATATCAAAGGAGCTAGTTCCTCATCCAGATTCCTAACACCCATACTTGAGGCAGTGGAAGAAAAAGATCTCACTCAAATGTAGCCCTACCGTGGAGGGCGCTGTACATTCTTTACTAATTCATGGTACAGTAAAGCACAAAAACAGGTTCATCATTCATATGACAGCGGAACCACCCAAAAAGAGAAAAAAGAAATACAGAACCGTTATCTTTTACTTGAGTAGATTTATGTACAGAAAACATCAATCCTGCCGTATAATTCCATTTCAATCTGTTAAAAAACAAGTTCAACCCAGGACCGTAACTCATTCACGGACGCTCATGAAGATGGATACTACTGACGGATAATGATAATACCTTTGAGAGAAACAATGGGCTTCCCAATCTTGAGCTGATTAGTAAAAGAGGAAAAAGAGGGCGAATTCAAAACAGAGTGAGGATAGAAAACTGCGTCCATATCCAACAATTAGACCTGTGGATTCTGAATCTGCATTTGGATTAGATTCACACGTTTACTTTATATGGGCACATGTGGTAGTCTTTTATCGTTGACAAAAAACAAGGTCACATCTTTATTTCAGCGCGTGGACACCAAATTCCTCTTTTCTAATTATTATTCTTATTATAACGATGAACTCAATTCTTAAAAAACGAGCTTTCCTTTATTGTTTTTCTAGTTTACGTTCCCCCTCACCTTCATTTGCGTCTTCATGGCCAAAACTACATCAACGAACTTCTTCAGCTTCATGCCTAACAGAAACCCTACCCAAGACTCCATCAAATTTCAAAATGGGTTCTTTCTGAGCAGACCAGTGAAAGCATTTTCTCTTTCATCATCACAATTGCAGTGTTATTACGCTTCGATTCCCATCTCAGTACCCCTCACCAAGTATAAAGATTACGAATTTATTAGTCTTGATGAGAAAATTTGTGAATTCTGCGAGAAGGGTAATCTTAAAAAAGCAATGGAATTCCTTCTGATGCCTGAAAAACCTCAAATAGCTTCAAGTACTTATTGTTCTGTATTGCAACTCTGTGCTGAGCTTAAATCTCTAGAAGATGGTCAAAAAGTACATTCCATCATTCGCTCCAGTGGGGTTTCAATTGATGGCGTTCTGGGATCAAAACTGGTGTTTATGTATGTGACTTGCGGGAATTTGAGAGAGGGGAGGCTAGTGTTTGATAAGATTGCTAATGAAAAGACTTTCCTTTGGAATTTGATGATAAACGGGTATGCAAAGATTGGTGATTTTAAGGAGAGTGTGCTTATATTTGAGAAGATGTTGAGGTCTGGGATTGAAGTGAACTCTCACACATTTTCTTGTGTTTTGAAATGTTTTGCAGCTTTGGGAAGTATAAAAGATGGTGAATGGGTTCATGGGTATTTATTGAAACTGGGTTTCAATTCATATAATGCTGTTAATAATTCTCTTATTTCGTTTTATTTCAAGATCAGAGAAGTTCAGAGCGCACATAAGTTGTTTGATGATTTGACTGACCGAGATGTTATTTCATGGAATTCGATGATAAGTGGATATGTGGCAAGTGGTCTTTGTGAAAAAGGACTAGAGTTATTGATACAGATGCTAAAATCGGGAGCTGACGCGGATTTGGCAACAATTGTTTGTGCTCTTGCAGGTTGTGCAAACTGTCGTGATGTTTCTTTGGGTAGAGCACTTCATGCTTTTGCAATAAAAGCCAGATTTGACAGGAAAGCTATCTTTAATAACACAGTAATGGATATGTATTCAAAATGCCGTGACTTGAATGGTGCAATACAAGTTTTTGCAAAGATGGCTGATAAAAGTGTTGTATCCTGGACTGCGTTGATTGCCGGTTATGTTCGAGAAGGACTTGCTGATAAAGCTATTGGAATGTTCCATGAAATGGAAAGAGGAGGTGTTGTACCAGATACTTTTGCTATCTCAGCTATTCTTCACGCCTGCGCTTGTAATGGGTCACTGGAAAGTGGCAAGCATATACATAACTACATCAGGGAAAATGATATGCAGTCAAATATCTTTGTATGTAACGCTCTCATGGACATGTATGCAAAATGTGGAAGCATGGAAGATGCTAAGTCAGTGTTTCTGGAGATGCCTGTGAAGGATATTGTCTCATGGAATACTATGATTGGAGGCTACTCAAAAAATGGTCTTCCTAATGAAGCTCTCAGTCTTTTTGTCACAATGATAAAAGAGTTGGAACCTGATGGTAGAACTATGGCATGTGTGCTTCCAGCTTGTGCCAGCCTTGCAGCCTTGGATAAAGGCAAAGAGATCCATGGTTACATATTACGAAATGGATGCTTATATGATCAACATGTTGCCAATGCTCTTGTTGACATGTATGCAAAGTGTGGGATGCTAGTTCTTGCTCGATTCCTGTTCGATATGATTCCTAAAAAGGATTTGGTCTCATGGACAGTGATGATTGCTGGATATGGCATGCATGGGTTGGGAAATGAAGCAATTTCTGCCTTCAATGGAATGAGGCATGCAGGCCTTATGCCAGATGAAGTTTGCTTCATCTCTATATTATATGCTTGCAGTCATTCTGGATTAATTAATGAAGGATGGATGTTTTTCAATTTAATGCAAAACGAGTGCAATATAAAGCCACAACTAGAGCATTATGCTTGTGTTGTGGATCTTCTTTCCCGTACTGGGAAGTTATCGATGGCATACAAATTCATACAGAAAATGCCAATTGAACCTGATGCAACGATCTGGGGATCTCTGCTTTGTGGGTGCAGAATTCACCATGATGTCAAATTAGCAGAGAAAGTTGCAGAACATGTCTTTGAGCTAGAACCTGAGAACACAGGTTACTATGTACTTTTGGCAAATATCTACGCAGAGGCAGAAAAGTGGGAACAAGTAAAGAAAATGAGAGAAAAGATTGGTGCGCGTGGTTTAAAGAAGAATCCAGGGTGCAGTTGGATAGAGGCCAAGGGCAAGGTACATATCTTTGTCGCCGCCGATAATTCACACCCACAAACCAATAACATTGAAGCTCTAGTGAACAAATATAGATCAAAGATGAAGGAAGAAGGTTATCATCCTAAATTGAGATACGCTTTAATTAATGCAGATGAAATGGAGAAGGAAATGGCCCTTTGTGGACACAGTGAGAAATTAGCCATGGCTTTTGGATTATTAAACTTGCCACCTGGCCAAACAATACGGGTAACTAAGAACCTAAGAGTATGCGGTGACTGTCATGAGATGGCCAAGTTCATGTCCAGAAAAACCAAGAGGGAGATTGTTTTGAGAGATTCTAATCGGTTTCACCATTTCAAGGATGGCATTTGTTCTTGCAGAGGTTTCTGGTAAATTAATTCATGGAGAAGTCTGAATGTAAGAGCTCAAGCTAAGCCATTTGTGGTGAGTGAAAGTTAATGATAGTTAGGTTAGACATTTATCATATGCGAATATTGAATTGGGATCACCCTCCGACTGATGTAAATGTTGATCTTAGACAATTGAATCCTCTGACTTGAAGCCATGCACAACGATTACAAGAAGACGAGTAACTTTGTCGGAGACTAAATGTCGGTCCATGGCTTATCATCTGGCATGTTATGTTTAAGCTATTCACTCATTGTCTCCAACAACTAAGTCGCTTTAATTCTCAAAAACTTGTGTGCTCATGAGGAGTTGTAGCTATGATTTGAGTGGCAGGGAATAAATCCAAGATTGCACTCAAAGACAAGGAGACAATTGTAATCATCATCCTCCAACTATCATTCAGCATCCACCCAACCCCAATTAATGTAACACCTTTATTTTCTCTTAAATCGTAATTGTGAATTTCGTCCAAAGTACGTAATGGAAGTATACTTTCAAAGTTGAGACTCAGGATGGTAGTTGCTTAGAGGTTTATTGCGGCAGAGTGCTCAGGATGTTCTGTCATTGATCTACAGAATTACTAACCTCAACAGAGCGAGGAAGCCTAGCTTGAAGACATCTGAATGTGATCAGTTGTTCATCCTATCATATCTCAAACTTGGATTTTAATGCCTGGAGACGTCTCAGTGAAGCGCTCCAGCACTTAACCAACATGGTTTCTAGTCCACTGAAGAGTTGCCCACTCAACGCTTACGTTATGCCTAAAGCTGTCCAATTTAACAGATACCTTATTTGTACATGTTTATTATGATATCCCCAACATTCATCACCATCTGGATTACTCTCATCTTCCTTGTTTGGTACTCCAAACAAGAGCATGCCAACCATATTGGTTAAGCTTCTCTGATGAAATCTTAAATTGAAAAAACGAGGCTTGATTTTAGAAGGTAACAAATACCAAACGAAAACAAAGACAAATGGCCTATAATATGGGTCGAGGCTTTGATGGAAGTGATACAGTAGAATGTTGGTAGCTCATGAGAATTACAAACTTGATGATACAAATAAGCAAAGTAGAAAAGAAGATAAATCGCACACCCGAAACAATGATTTCTGCTCCTCTTTTTTCATTTTTGTCCACTCTGCAACTACTCACATCAGTAATGAAGTGTATAATAAATAAATCAAACAATAATTTCATCAAATAATCCCTATTCTATGCAAACTCACCTTCTAACTAACAACATTTTCTCGATAGAAGGACCATGAAAACTATGAGGAATACTATGGAAGCAATTGCTATGGCAACACCAAGAGCAACCTTATTAGGCCCATGATGATGTTCCTTTCTACTGGAATTGTCTCCTTCACCGTTATCATCATAGTCCGATGAATCATCACTCGTTGAAGCTTCTTTTGACGGTGGGGGTGACATTGGTAATCCATGCTTATCACAAGGAGCTATCCCAAGCTTCAATTTTGATGATAATTGTGTATGGTTATAGCACAAATTGCTATTCTCACCAACCTTCAACACAGCCAACTTCTTCATAAAACTAAGATTAAACGGCAAAACACCATGGAATGCATTTTGCTCAAGATTCAAGTACTTCAAGTGCTTCATTTCTGCAAGAAACCTCGGTATCGTCCCATTGAACTGATTCGAACTCAGATCAACATGAACTAAACCAGGAATTGCTGAAACAGAATCCGGGATAGACCCAGATAATGAATTAGACTTCAAAGACAGATTTTTTAGCGAGATCAAGTCACCAAAATTCGTGGGCAATTCCCCAGTAAGCGAGTTAGAAGAAAGATCGAGACTTTCAAGGTTTTCAAGGACTGCAATAGAACCAGGGATAGTCCCCTTGAGCTTGTTACCTGAAAGATCCACATGGGTAAGATTGGAATGGAGATGTCTTGGTATGTATCCGGTAACATTAGCATTTGAGATAGTAACGGACTTCAACTTGCGCATATTACCAAGAATAACATAGAGGCCACTACCATTAACAGGCACATCACTGACAGTAAGATCAGTTAGATTGACAAAGTGAGAGAGCCCTACACCAGTGAGGTGCTTAAGAGAGTGAATGCAAGTGAAGGAATGGAGAGACAAAGCAAGATCTGAAGGAAAACGAACAGTACTTGCAGGACAGTTGGTAAAAGTTAGAGACCGGAGTGTAGAAAGAGACTTGAGAGCAGTGTAGGAGAGGGAGAGGTCAGAGGAGCAGTTGGAGAGATGTAGTGAGATGAGGAAGCGAAAGGGAGAGGAAGCGTCGCAGACGGTAGCGTTGTGTGGAGATGGTTGAACACAAGGATCTTTAGCAGTCGGGATGTCAAGAGATTGGAGGGCCGTGAGTTGTTTGGGGTCTAAGGTGGAGTGTCCGGACGGGGAGGGTCTAGTGGTAGGAGAGGAGATTGGGGAGGGTCTAGTAGTCGGAGAGGGTCTAGTGGTCGGAGAGGAAATGGGGGAGTGTCCAGTGGTCGGAGAGGAGATGGGGGAGTGTCTAGTGGTCGGAGAGGGTCTAGTAGTCGGAGAGGAGATTGGGGAGGGTGAAGGGGGGAGTGTGGCTGCTCCGGCCGCCGTGAAGAGGAGGATGAGAATGCAGAAGAGTAAAAGCTGTTGTTTTGGTGGTGGCGACATTGGTGGAAATGAAACTTGGGAGGGTTGAAGTGAAGTATGTGGAGTGCGGAGCGGTGTTGTTTCCAAGTGAAATGTTCAAGTAAACTTAGGAAGTAGCACAGTCTACAGTCTACACCCAGAAGAAAGTCACATTCGGGCAACTGTACAGATTATCGATTAGTACTGTTATGCCCTCGTAGTTCAATGTATTTACAGAATCATGCTCTATACTTTTTCGGTGTCTAATGTCTTCCTTTATTTTTTTTCTTTTCATTCACTCGCTAACGTCTTTCGGCCAACCATTTCAGCGCACTAGCTCAACTGGGGATTTGCCCTGTCAAGAAGGCCATATGCTCATCCATTTGTAAGGCCCATCTGAGCTCTACCAATGTAATTTGATGGCTTTTTTTGAGCCTTTTGTCAAAGGCAAACGAAGCCTTTATGGAATAATTTTGCTGTACAACTAATCAATCCAACAGTACTGCAGAAGTAGTCCGCTCGTACCTTTTTACTCTAGGTAGGACTAAATTAACAAGCAAGATTGGGTGCATCTATTTAGGAAAGTTGAGTCCAACTTGTTGGGATGGTTTAACTAGTGCTAGGGGTGAGCATTCGGATCAATCGAGCCAAATTTGAGCTATTCGGGTAAAATCTGAATTATCCGAAAATTTTTTTATATTACTCGGCCCGACCCCGAAAATGTAATTACCCGAACTTTCCGACCCGAACTTGAAATTTCAATTACCCGAACTTTTTGGCCTGAACTTACCCGGCCCGAACTCGAAATTTCAATTACTCGAACTTTTTGGCCCGAACTCAACATTTTAATAACCTGAACTTACTCGGCCCGAAAATTTTGAGTTACCCGAAATAATATAAAAAGAAGAGAGTCCAAATATTACAATTGACTAGCATAATTTGATTGTT
>JAOTAX010000002.1:35855439-35873047 GCA_025629825.1 Erythroxylum guanchezii
AGTAAAATTCTCAAATTAAACCTTAAAATAAAATTATACAACTTATTGACCAAAGAAAAGAAATCGGGGCCCAACAACATAAGTTACCATCACCATCGTTGAAGTTGGAATATGATGGTAGTTAGAAGTTAGAATAATAGTTAATAGCGATTAATTTGTTATTAGCAGTTAATTTGTCAGATTAGTTGGCACTGTAAAATGTGCTCCGCTCCTGTTTAGAAGGCATTAAACCTGCTTTTTACAGGAATAAGAGTTAAATATCTGATTCTCACTTGAGTTTGTTCATAATCCCTTTGTAATCAAAACGAGAATCAATGATGGAACGTTTAGGGTCTTTACCATATAATTGAAAACCTTAATCATATCGAAGAATGACCTTAAGGTCCCGTTTGGTTGGCGGAAAAGTAAAGTGAATTTGGAATATGATTCTTTGGAAAATAAATCCGTAGGAAAGTAAAAATATTCATATGTTTGGATACTTATAAAAATTCTAACAGAAAAATTGGGTAGATTTTTATTATAGTGTTTGGTATGTAAAGTATTTTATAGAATGTAATTTAATTTTAACTTAATTTTCCAATTATAACCTTATTCCCTAAACAAAAATTATTATTATTATATTACAAACAAACGAGAAAGGAAGTTTTTTATTAATCCTCTAGCTCATCCCCATCAACAACGTTTGATTGTTATTTGACTGAAATTTTGGAATTGAACAAGAATATGAACAGTTCATATTCTAAACCCAGAATTGTTCTGATTGTTATCCCGAAGCTATTTCCAAGACTTGAAATTGTTTCATGTTCGTTGGTGTATATCGTGATCAGTGATTGTTGATTTTTGAAATTTGTTTTCCGAAGCCTTTGTGTTTATCCACGATTGAATCCCTGTGTTAACTGATTATGCATGATCTGAAATTGTTTCCCATCTGAGCATATACGATGTAAAAACGCTTAGAGACGCAGATCTGGAAAAAACGCTGGCTGGAGAAACGATTAGAAACGATTGAGTCGATGGTTGAGGATGAAGCGCCGGAGAAATCCCAGATCTGGAAAAAACACTGGCTGGGAAAGTTGCAAATATTTCGCATCTGCTTCTTGCGTGTTGAATGGGATAGAAAAGCATATGGCAGGCGGCAACAGTTAGAGATGCAGGGAAGCAATCGTGGGAAGCAGTTAGTGAATTGGTAGAGACGTGAACAGTATACATGGACCACTTCTTTATTTGTCACATCAGATATGAACAGTAGATAGGATGAAAGTTTGCGCAGAGAAGTTGAGGAAGAATAAGATGAATATTTGAAGAGGGGAAGAATCGAGCAAAAGTCGTAATAAGAAGAAGAAAATATCTGGCTGTGATTTTAAAAACAGAGTTGTTGTAGAAGAAGAGGTAGTCTTTTAATAAAAGAGTTGTTTAAGAGTTGGAAGAAGCAGAAGGGTTAAATTAGTCAGTATAATTTTTAGATTAAATTTCTGAAGAAAGTAATCTAAATACCAAGGGGGTGTTGGTATTTAGAATCCTTGGAAAGTACTATTATTTTTCCTAAATTAGGAAAATTTTTACTTTCCGTGCCAACCAAACAGAGCCTAAGAGTATTCGCATAGTCTTCATAACTTATTGCCATTATTCTACGTTCTTTCACAAAAGAAGGTAATCAATCTTTGTGAGAAGTAAAACTCATGTGCCCTTAGATCAATCAAAATTTTTGAATGAGCTGTTTCAACTAAACACTCAAATGTGAGCATGGCAGCACCATCATCAGATACATAGCATAAGACTTTGCTCCTTTTCGTAAGTTCTGCTAATGATTTGCTCCTTTTATCACAAGCTGATCTTGCATACGTTAAGGGTGTTATTAGAAGCTCTTAAAGATTTTGAAAGGACAATAGGATTAGCTATCCACCATAGCAAATCAACCATGTACTTATGAGCAAGCTGTCAGCACATTGTGAAAACATTTAAAAGCAATTACAAGTTTCCATGTAGGGGAAATCCCTATAAGGTACCTCTCATATCAGAAACTGATTTCTTCTAATTCAACATATTGGGGACTGTCAAAATGCCTTTCTCATGCTGGAAGGAGGCTTCAGATTATTAGAACCATATTGAGAAGTCTGCACATCTTTTGGGCTGTTCACTTGTTTCTTCCAGCCAGGACTACCATACACATTGAAAAGCTTCAGAATAATTTCCTTTGAACAGGCAAAGGAGATAAGTCAATGAAAGCGAAACTTAGATGGTACTCAGAAATTTGCTCACCTAAAAAGAGAGAGAGCAGTTTAGGTATAAAGTCTATCAAGTTGGATAATAAGAAACCCCTAATTTTACCTAGTTCGTAAATCTAAAATTCTCAATCTCCTTAAAAAAAACCTGTTGTATTACTGATGATTTTTTGACAAAAGAAAACCCACACATCAATAAGTAATAAATTTCGTATGGAGTTGTTATTCTTGCCTCTTTTATCGCATATTAGGTTCCAAGATCTAGTGTTCATTTAGAAATCATGTGTCCAACGCTCCAGTTCACTTCTCCAATTTGTCTATTGAAGAAAAACTAGTATGACATTGACCAACCATTATTAAAACAACTGATCATTTCTAGCATTAAACATCAAAACCAATTACAAGCTAAGACTCATTCAAATAACTAAAGGAACGAGAAGATATAAACAAATTTTAGGAATTAGACCCACTAATAATACAGTAAACCACACACTAATAATGATGAAGAGGGAGGTTGGCAAGGTGAAAGAGGGAGGAATAACATCTAGAGTTTCGTTAAGAAGATTGAAAATTTTAAGATTAAGGGTGGGATAAAATTAGAGATTTAGTTAATGTTTAATTAATATATGTTATTAGTTTAATTAATTTTATTCAAGATAAATTAAAATTAATTAATTAAAATTAATTTTGAATATTTTAAAAATAAAATTAAGTCTTACAAATTTATATAATGTTCGTGTGATATTGTGAATCCTTATTAATATTAAAATATAATATATTTTTATCACGTTATTGATGACGTTGTTGTTATTGTTCCAAAACATTTATAACATTATTAAGCAACGTCCGTTGTTTTTATTACACTTTATTAACATAATGTTAATAACGTTCCTTACATTCATGTTTTTTTAATTGCCATTGTTATTATACCCCTAACGTTCTTATTTTTCAATATATATATATATATATATATATAAAGGTAGAGAGTAGAGTGTAGCTTTGTGGGTCTGTGTATTGAAAAACCAACACACAGTGGGTATATATATATATATATAAAGGTAGAGAGTAGAGTGTAGCGTATTGAAAAACTAACACACAGTGGGTATATATATATATATACCCACTGTGTGTTGGTTTATATACCCACTGTGTGTTGGTTTTTCAATACACAGACCCACAATGCTACACTCTACTCTCTACCTTCATCAACACATACCCCTCCCTCCTTCTCTCTCTATAGATAAAGGTGCAGAAGAAGCTTATAGCATCTTAAAACATTATTCTTCTTGTCTCAAGGCTAGCGTAAGGGAGATAGATTCACCACTGGAGAACCAAACGACATAACACACACCCATCTTCTTCAAATATGCTCTCTTCTTGTTTCTTCTACTTAATTCCTAGAGACAGTTCTTACTCTACCCTTTGGAGTGCACCGAACCTGGTGGAGAAGGCGTTAACTCTGGGATCAGATCCCGTTGTCCTGCTGCATTATAGAGGGAAAATTTTCGACTTAGGGAAGTGATTTTCCATGACGCATTTAATGTGTAAGATTGAGATGTATTGTATGGTTATAGATTTTGAGTTGTTAATGATGTTCTAACTTTTCATTTGGGATTTTGTTTATTTTTAATGTTAATCTAGTTGAATTATGTTTACTTAGTTTAGGTGTTGTGATTGATTAATGTATTTGTATGTTTCAATAACAAATCGAGAGGATGGACTGGATAAAAAGTATTAGATTATATTAACGAGAGTTAGGCGATCTAATAACCACTTAATCAATCTAGTCGGTAATTTCATGGAGAGATCTCGTGCAAGACCCAATTGTTTTTTAGAGAGCTTTAGAACTAATTAGGATTATGGGTAATTTGTGAATTAAGAGATTGCAAGTTCATAATTTGATTAGGGTTTACAATTTAGAAAATGATTATAATTCGATAGAAAATAATCAATCCTAAGATCGTCTAGTACCGACACCCCATAAACACATAAAAGGCTAAATTAACATTAATGATAGGTAAAATCCCCTCTCTCATAACTTGATTAATTTTCTTGACCAGATTTTCATTATTATATTATTCAATTGTTGTAGTTTGTTTTGATTTAGTTTACTTTTCAGTTCAATATTCGAATTTGAGTCTTAAACAAAACGCAACCTGAATTAAGTCGTGCGTAAGCACAATTTCTGTAGGACGATATTTGCTTTTTACTACAAGTAACGATCTATATACTTGCAATTTTTAGCTTAAAACAAGTTAGTTTTGCAATCAACAGCCAACTTATCAACAATGTCCAATTTTCGTGCCTACACTTAAGTCTTTACCTTGTTCTGTCGTCATAAGTATCAAACATTCGTCAAGGCTTACCAATGTTTACATAATTCCACCATTAAGACCCTTAAACAACACTTCAATCAGCATCACAAGAGAATGTTTAGTGGATGAGGTAGTGGGTGCTCTTGATGACGCGACGAATGTCTCTAGCTGTCGTAGCCATATTCGAACCATGTCACACCACATAGTGTTCGCTTTATTCACACTAACATCTCCACTCTTTGAGATGCCTGCTCATGCACCATGAGCAGTGCATACTCAGCATGCCTCTAATCTCAAACTCGCTTATGACTTCGATCAAACTGTCACACGTCAATCGATGGATACAAACCCAAAACTTTCACTTGCAACTGATACATTGCAACAACTAGTAAACGACGTTTGATTTTGGAGAAGAGGGTTTCAAGAGTTGGGTATCTCAGAGCATGGGATTTAAGAAACATCCACTGATTTTGAAAGAGAGAGCTTTAAAAGAGCGTTTCACACATAAATGGGTCATCCTGAGGTGGTCGAGATGACTTTGTTTCTCTAAGAAAATGGAAACACTAGAGGTAGCAGAAGCGAGAGAGGCATAACAATAAATTCACAAATACCATACTTGCATTGGTATCAAATTTGATTATGATGAAGTATTGTATCGATATCGATCAATACTAGATACTGTTTCAAGTAATTTTTAAAATTTATAATATAATCTCTAATTTTTTAAAAAATTACAATATGTTCCTTCAATATATAGTAATGTATAATTTATAATTTTATATCAATTATGTCTCCAAAAATCATAATAATAGAAAATTGAAGTAACAACAATCTATTTATTTTGTGAAGGTCATCAATTGTATGCAACATTCTCTTTGCATTTTATAAAGAGGTTATTTTATGAGGGTCAGTGAGGGTCATAAATTGTACACAACCTTCCTTTTGCATTATATAAAGAGGTTATTTTTGTAATTCGAACCTGTAATCTTCTGGTCACAAAGGATTAACCTTATCAGTTGCTCAAAGGCTTACCCTCACATGAAAACATCAAATAAAAAGAATAATAATTATTCATAACTCTGTAACTATTATAATTTATAATAAGACTTTATGTCGAGAAAACAACTAACTATAAGTGAAACTTAAAACAAAAACAAAAACATTTACAATTATATTTATATTGTAGATATATATTTAACATATACATCAAATATAAGTGCAATTAAAAGAAGGGGAGAAATGAAAACTTAAAACTTCATTCAATCAAATATCTGCTTAAATCGCATTAACTCTAATTCTCATTTGATAAAAAATCTTCATCATTACGAGGAGCTTCATCATCACCATCATTTAAATTTATTGAACCCAATGAAATATCAATACTTTCCAATTCAAGATTATGTTCTAAATCACTCTTATCTATCAAACTTAATTCCTCAGAAACTCAATCCACCAAAAGATCAATACTGTCAAAGTAAATTGGATCAACATAATTACTTGTTCTATTAATAATCATAATAAACAAATTAAATTAAATTTAGAAATTACAAAAAATTATATCAAACTTAATAATGATGATAACATATATTTTCCAAAGCTTTAAATTGTATTAATTAAAGACCAAATTATTCAATCTTTTGTGATTCAATTTATTTCTTTTCTTAAAATGAATGAATTCAAATGTGCTCTAATTTCTTTCACATCCTGTTGCACTCACACTTTAATTCAAAATTCAAATTGCAAACATTTGAAATTATAGAACATCACTTCTAAATTTTTCCCACCAAGCAATTGTAAGACAACAAAAGTAGTATTATAAATAAAATAAAGTGATAATTAATTTTCAACAAGTAATAAAAATGAAAAAAATATCCCTAGATTAAGTTTGTCTCTTTAATGAATAGCAATTGCCATCCTAAAATCACTAGAAACATTCTTATTAATCTCCATTTGTGAGCTTAAGAGATTTTGCATCATCTCATAGGTAACAATTATTGTAATAGTTCATAGCATTCTCTTATTAACTTTAACTTTCTTTATAAAACTTGGTCTCAAATAGACACTAGGATTAAAAGATGACCCCAATTATAAACAATAGATAGTAAAGTTGCCTTTCTTATCTCTCATTAATGACTGCCAGATAAGGTATATATAAAGAAGGCCTATTTTTCATATTGACCTTGATTGTTTCCTTCACTTTCCCCATTGTATCATAAAAATAACTCATTATTGCGTTCTCATCATTATCATCTAGGCAAGATACCCTCACCCAAGGCTCACAAACTCGTATGAAAATTTGACATTGAGACCAAAATTTATTATCTTTAAGTATAATTCTAGAAATCTCGAATCTAGTATTAGACCTAGAATGCTGAGATGTAACTCACTTATCAATTGTAAGCATTTGTCTCAACTTTTTCTTCTTTAAAATAAAACACTAAAGTGATAAAAAATTAGTTGCAAATCTTGTAATAACAAAACAACACTAATTCCTACCATTGGTGAAATCCTTTATCATTAAATTCAGGACCCGTGCATGATTTTAGATGAACTTGATAATCTTTTTTACTTTTTGCATAGTTTTATCAATAATAAGAAAATACTTAGCATCTCCTATATGTTTCAATGTCAGGTTAATGCAATGTGCAGCATAAAAAGTCTAATAAAAAGAATTATACTTGCTTTGCAATCTTCTTCTAATTGCTTTATAAGTGGAATCATTATTAGTAATGAACTGAACAACATTTTTTAGCCTAAATTGATTCAAATCTTCATCAAATATTTGAAATAGAATATCAACATTCATAACTAGATGCATCAATATACTTCAAAAATATTGTCTCCTTTGCAGAATAAAAAAAATAATAGGATTATGTCTTCTATTTGTCCAACCATCATACATGATTGAACACCCAAAAGTAGCTCAAGTCATTTTTTTCATCCGAATAACTTTTTATTTCATAAACAGAGTTGCTAAGAAGTTTACCACTATAATCATCAATTGAAGAAGACTTGTATCCTAGATCATAAGAAGTAATAACATCTACTATAGGCTGATAATAATAAGATTGTGCAACATTTAATGTTATACGTGAATCATATCATTATCTAGTCATTGTCATGCCCACATTATGAGTTGCTTCTCTAAATTTTAAGGCACTATAGATTGAAGGATGAGCTTTAGGAGTTGTTCGAGGTGCAAAAAAATTAGACACATGTTTTCTTCTTTTCCTAACATCAAGTGCAATATTTTCTCCTTGTTGGATAGGAATACTACCACCTTCCACGTCCTCACTATCATACTAAACTCCAACAAAATAACTTCTACTACCAATATTATAGTTCAATCTTTACCTTCTATCTTTCTTATGCTCATACTCTTCAAACAAAGTCTTCATTAGTCATTTCACATCCTAACTCACTTTTTTACAAGGATTTACATCACTTTTGATCTCAGCTAAATGTTTCTTTAATCTGGTGATTCTCCTACTTTTCAAATACTTGTTACAATACAAACAAATAGTATAGTTCTCCATTATAGGAACTAATCTAGCACAAGCCTAAGTTAGATCATTGATTCTTCTTAGAACTAAAGCAACTGAATTATCAAGTGTACTTGAATTTCCCTTTATTTATCTGTAAAAGTAAATGAAGACATATATTAAATTCACTTAATAACTTTGCATCCAAATCAAATTATGTATAATAATAAGAAGAAATACAGCAACAACATTTAATCATATGATATATACATGTAAGTGACCTTCATAAACTTATATAAATAATTCCTTAAGAAAAATTGACGATTAAGTACATTCTATCTAAGAAATTCTCATGTTTCTTAACCCAAACTTTAAATATACATTGATTACTACATTTTCATAACTATAATCCATTTTGTATGATTACATAATTTAAACATAAAGTCACAACTCACAGTTATAACCCATTTTATGTAATTACATAAGTCTACTATAAAGTCACAATTATAATCATTTTGTATGATTACATAATTCAACCATAACTCACAACTATAACTCATTTTGTATGATTATATAATTTAACCATAAACTCATAAATTATATCTATAACTTAATTTGTGTAACAAGATTACATAAATTTGTAATTGTAACTCATTTTATATGATTAAGTAATTTAACTATAAACTCATAACTGTAACTCATTTTTTGTGATTATATATAATTATCATAAACTCATATCTTTAATTTAATTTATATAATCACATAATTCAACAAAAATTAACTAACTCAATTTGTATATTACAAAATCAATTTATAATAAAGACCAATACATTTAATTTAATATCTCTCAAATATCAAACAATAACATAAACTTCAATTTTGTATAGATTGAACCTCCATTTTCCAAAATCCAAACAACACAAATGACAATGTACGTCCAAAATTTTAAATGTCAAATATTGTAATTCTATATAAAATCCTCAATCTCACTCCTCAATTTTTGAAAATCATACAAAACGAACACATCTATCCATTATCCTCAATTTCTAAAATGGAATTTTCAAAATGCAAATTAAAAACTCACAAGTTATAGTCACTCACAAGCACAATAACTACTTAATTAATTCAACAATCAACAATTAACGCAATACAACACAAATCAACACAGTACACGTAGTTCAATTGTTCAAGGCTAATTTGCATTTTGCAACCTTGAAGCTTGAAGTTTGAAGTTTGCAACTCCACTCGATGTTTTACCAAAAAAAAACTCCACTCGATGTTAATGAGGTCAAAGCGACAGTGGCGAAGGTAGGACCGTGAGGTGACTGCACAGGCAATGGAGGGTGAGGCAAAGCAAGGCGATAAGGGTATGTGACTGCAATGCACAAGTGAGGCGAGGCGAGGGAAGTGATTGGTGAGTAGTGAGAGCATAAGCAGAGGCACAGCCGCACAGGCGGCTGGGAGTGGGTAGGGAGGGGGTTAGGTAGGTTAAACTTTAAGGTTAATTTTTAAAAAATTACAATTTAGTCTAAACTTTTGAAAAAATTATAATTCAGTTCGATAAGTCACTGATATTTCGGTATCGACCGGTACTGACTCATAGTATGAAATTTTCGATATTATACTATTTTCTACCAGCACTACTCTCAGTACGGTACAGAATTTGTACCGTTAGTTGACAATAGACAATATCAAATACATTGAATAATAAAGTTAAAGATTATTGTAATAATTTTCAAAATTTAGAATTAAAGTATCAACATTTTTTTAATAAATTGATTAGAACATATGCTAAATGAATTCAATAGAAAACAAACCTTTTTAAAATTAATATAAGAAAAGAAAAGGTTTTAATTGTTATATTTAATAAGTACTAATTATTGCAAAAATAAAAATGTTATTTAATTTAATAATAATGAGTATTAATATGATTATTTTTAAAATAAACTTTATTTTAGGATTGTGGTATATTTCTTCTGAGTCCTTATTTTCCTCATAATCTCCATTTCAGGTCCATTTAGGATGAATAGCCATGCCCATCTCAGGTTTCGGCACAGCGACTCACATTGATATTACCAACCATTGGATGGACCTAGTGGTTGTCTAGGCCAGGCGCCTGGGAGACCCGTCAGCTTGCCTCATCTTTTCCTTTTCATACTTCATTCATCTTTCTTCCTTTAATTTTACACGTGCACATCATGGGAGGAGATTGAGAGCAGAACAATGTTTACTCCCACCAAACTAGACGTTGTCTTGAGAAGTTTAGATATTTCCAAATACTTATGTTTCCACAACATGTTGGAACTTTCGTTCCTGAACGTTTGTTTATGCAAGGAAATTTCAATGTTCAAAAACGAAAATTTCAAAGGCTGTCTGTCTTAGCCAGAGTATCTTACAAACGCACGGACCCAGTCATCGCGGACTTCTCGAATATTCCATTTCCATGGAACAAAAAGGTATTATCTATGGCCCCTACCTAACTTTTTTACAATTACAGTTGCTAAAACAGGATTAAAAACATCATCTCCTGCAAAAATGAATTAATCGCATGAAAGAACCAAAAAACAGAAAACGGATATTGAACTTCCAAGTTCCAACTATGAATCTGAAATCCTGGATATTTATCTAACTGTAGAAGCAACCGTATGAGCCCACCATTTAAGGCTGTCTTTCATGTCAATCTCGCTACTCAAATCAGGAATCCTCCAATTTGCCAATGGATCCTCAATCTCGCTACTCAATCTCGCTACTCCATTCCTCCTCCTTTCCAAAACCTCCCAAGCTTCAGACAGATAAGGCCTGGTAACTGTTAACTCGTTTTCCGCACTTGCGTTTTCCTCTTCGTCTCTCTTTCCTAGTCGTTGCAGCCCTGGAATTATTGAAACTAAGCTTGAATCTTTGTCTTCCTCTGAAAACACAAAACCCAAATCCATAAAACCTTTAAGCTCCTCAAATTCCAACTCCGACAAGCTCTTGCTCATAGTTTTCTTCCCACTTTTTCTCCTCGTATCTTTCTTCTTCCTCGGTATGTGAGTATGTACTCCTTCTGTTGGTTTAATTAATGAAGTTTCCTCATTTTCTTCTGTGATATCTTTGCCAGACAAAATGGTCTGAAGCTTTGGCGTGCATAGAACTGAGTCTGGGGATAGAGAAAAGCAAGAGACAGAACTTGTCTTCAGATGTAACTGCTCGCTCATGGACCTTGTAATCATCGTTGGGACTCTTGAAAGCTCTGGTTTTTGAGCCTTTTCTTGAATTGGGTTAACTTCAGAACACAGTGAGAGTGATGAGCGTGGCGGTTTCGTTAAGACCTCCGTCTCAAACCAGTATGTATCAAAAAGCTCCAAAATATCTCCAGCTTCCATCAACGACCGGTATGGAGATGAGAAGGCAACTGTTATGCAGACTTCTGTATGGTACGGAACTTTCAAGCCTTTGGTACAAAATATATAGACTGACATTCTGACTAAAATGCCCTTGATGTCATTCCAATATTACCCAAAAGATTCAAAATTCAATAATTGCACGCTTTGCATTGGGACTCATATTTAATTTAATAGCTATGTTTTTTATGTTCCGAGTGAGTTGCTTTTCCAATAAAATAAAGTGATCGAAACGTGTTGGGGAGGGCATGACGTAGCTTTGAGATGCAGCAAGGAGAAATAATTGCGTTGGGTGGCAAGAATAGTGCAGTAGTGGACATTACTGATGATGGCAGCCATTGTTCATCTCAATTTGTGAAACACCTCTATCAACATGATAGGTGAAGCAGATCTACTAGTTAGCATGAATGCAGCATGACACTTAATGCTTTGTTGCTTAGATATTACACTAACTCAGCCTTCTACGTTATGGTGACAGACGATTCAGCATTTACACTTAAATTTAAAGATGTCCAATAATATATAATCTTATTTTTAATTAATATAAATACTAACATCTATTGTTTTATCCGGCTCAGATTACAACAGGTGAAAAGATGGAGCAAATTACGAGCTAAACGATTGATTATAGACAAGTAAATTGCGTGTCCAACAGGCAATTTTATTGAAGACTTCTCCAAAAACAACAAGAGTTGAGCTGCTCTGGTCAAAGAACATAGATTTGGAAACCCCTGCACGTTGGATTGTTAGGGCATTACTGTAATTGCACAACTGTTCTAGAGAATATTCTGATTCCCATTAGTAGAGGATAGTTTTTGATTAGTAAATGGGTTAATAGAGTCGGCTAAGACGTGTTGATCAGACAGAATCCCTATCTCCACGTGCTTCTCATGGTTATTTCGGAAGACCTTCCATTTCCCAATAGAAAACTGCCAAGTGTAAGCCTACGTTGTTTAGTAGGAAGGTACCTCGTACTATGTGGTATCCAAATATTTCACCCAGAATCTTTTGGGAAAAGAACTAAATGGATCAGTTGTGGGTCTAGTGTTTGAAAAATTGAACTGATCCAGCTATATGCCTGTATGAGTATCTCGTACAGTGATTCGAAATTAGGTCCGATAAAATAGCTTAGCAAACATGTGTCTCATAATGCTTTGTGAATACTGTATTGAATTTAATATCCATTTTGATTCTACTTAATATTTAATATTATTTCGGATAATTTCTTAAAATTATAAAATAATCTATATTCCTTCAATTTATTGTATTATATAATTTTTAAACTTTACTTCAACTTTTATTTCAAAACAATCATAATAACATAAAATTGATATAGCAATTATCTCTTTATTCTTACTATAGATAAATATTATTCATATTTATGATATAACAATATCTATAATTAATATAAGAAAAAGATCATTTAATTCTCTTGCATTTATAAAATTAAGAATAATAAAAATAATTAAATATTACACTTGATTATATAAAAATATCATATAATAAGAATAATAGACCTATAACAATAAGAGTTAATCTCGAAGAATACAACAAAGTAGAGGTGAAATTTGAAACAATACACTTACAATTATAACATTTTTTCATTTATATTGTATATATAGAATTTACATATACATCAAATATAAGTAAAATCAAAAGTGAAGAGAAGAAACTGGAAAAAAAAATCTGAAACTTCATTCCACAATATATCTGTTTAAATTGTGTTAGCGTTAGTTTTCATTTTATATAAAGTCCTCATTATTAAGGAAAATATCATTATCACCACATTTAAGCTTAATGCATTAAATGACTTGTTAATAATTTATTATCTAAGATCATCTTCCAAGTTACTCTCATCTAATAAAATTTGGTTCCTCAGAAACTCAATATGCTAAGAGATCGATATGATTAAGGCAAACTAGATTAGTAAAACTACTTATTCTATTAAGAGTCTTACTAAACAAATAAAAATAAATTGTTAAAATTTTATGAGAATTTATATTCAACTTAATAATGACAATAACATACCTTTCTTGAAGTTTTAAGTTATATTGAATAAATACTAAAAGCTCCAATCTCTCATGTTCCAATATATTTCTCTTTTATAATGAATGAATTCAAATGTGTTCTAATTTCTTTCATTCCTAGTTTCATTCGCACATTGGCTAAGAATTAGAATTGTAAATATTTTTAATTTTGGCATACGACTTCTAAATTGGTCCTACTAAGTAACTATAAGACAATACAAAAATCTTATAAACAAAATAAAGTGATGATTAATTTTAAATAAGTAATAAATGCAAAGAGATATTTATTTGGATTAAGTTTGTCCATTTAGCGTATTGTAATAGTCATCTCAAAATCACCATATGAATCCTTATATACCTCAATTTGTAAGTTAAGAGTATCTTGCATCATGTCATTTGAAACACTTGTTATGATGGTTAAAAGTATTTCCCTATTAAATTAAGCCTTTTTTTTGTGAAACTTTGTCTAAAATAGACACAAGGGATTAAGTATGCACCAACAACAAATAATAGAAAGTAAAGTTGTTCTCTCATCTCTTATTAATGACTGCAAGATAAGGTATGTAGAAGGAAGAAATATTTTTCAAATTAACCTTGATTGTTTCCTTGCAACCCCCCCCCCCTTTTTGTAGCATTATAAAATTAACCCATTATTGATTTCTTATCTTTAATAGTCAAACGATGTATTCTCACTAAAAGCTCACAAACTTATATCACAAATTAATATTGAGATCAAAATTCATGATCTTTAGGTATAATCCTAGAAATTTTTATAACAATATTAGACCTGACATACTAAGATGTAACTCATTTATCACCTATAAACATTTTTCTTAACTCCTACTTCATTTGAACGAAACACTAAAGTAATAAAAAAATTAGTTGCAAATCTTATGATAGTAGGACAACATAAATTTCTACCATTTGTGAAATCTTTTCTTTTTTTTTTTTGATTACAAAGGAAGCAGAAAAATTAGCTTAACGCTCTAGGGAATAAAACGCCGAGGGCATCCTGGCGGAGAAGCTCCTGGACGCCAAACGGGGGCTCCTGGAGGATATGCATGGCTGGACGTAGAAGCCCGGCAAGGGCGGCCAAACTGTCAGCGCACTGGTTTCCTTCCCGAAGGACATGTTGGAAATGAACCTCCCACTCCCGTCGGACTAGATCCCGGATACCTGCAACCAAAAAAAGATCACCAGTTAGCACCATAGTCGGGTCGGACAAAATATTAATGACTTCGAGGGAATCCACTTCAGCGATCACCCTGCGACACCCCAGCTCCCAGGCCAGTGTGAGCCCGGAGAACACTCCCCACAGCTCCGCTTGCAGCGGGGAGCCCCGCCCGAAGTTGTACTGGAACCCCCCACACCAGTGACCTTGCCAATCACGGATCAACCCTCCGGAAGCAGCCCGCTTGGAGGCATACTGAAACGCGCCATCCGAATTGACTTTCACCCAACCCTCCGGAGGTTTAGTCCAACCCACCAGAGTACCCACCGGGGCTCCCTGAGCCGGGAAAATCTTGTTCTCCAATGCCTGAGCGCACAGAATCCAATCCACGTAGGCGAATGTGATGTGGGGCCCCGCGTCCGGCCAAACAAAGCCGGGCTCAAAGAGGCTACAATTACGCCACTTCCAGAGAAACCAACAAGCAACACCAAAAATAGTGGCCCACGCAGCTTGGTGCACTATGGCGATATTACTGAGATTGGACTGCAGCCACTCCTCCTCAGCCAGCCGAAAGAAACAAGGGCCAAGGGTCGCCCTAGGGAAATGACACCAAAAAGCCTCCGCCCTCGGACAGTCCCGCACCACATGGAGACTAGACTCTACTTGACCACAGATGTGGCACCGCGCATCCAGGGCAATGTGCCTCGCCACCCTCTGTTGGTTCGTAAGGAGCCTACGGTTGGCGACGAGCCAGAGAAACGAACGAATACACTGCGGGCCTGCCCATTTCCAAATAAACATCCACAGTTTGTTGCAGGGCACCCGAGGGCGAGCCTCAATTAACTCGTAAGCTATACATGATTATAAATTAACTTAGTCACTTTTTTTTAATCTTTCTACACAAATTCATCAATGATTGAAAATTATCTAGCATTCTATAATATACACTATCAATTAATACAATGTGTAACATAAATAGTTCAATGGAAAGAATTAAACTTATTTTGCAGCCTCTTTTTTCTTGCTTTATAAGCATCATCATTGTTAATAATAAATTGTATAACATTTCCAGGCCTAATTTATTAACAAATTTATCAAATATCTCTAACAAAGTATTAATATTTCTTATAAGTCTCGATGCATCAATAGCTTTTTAAAAAAATTTCATTCCTTTAGAATAAATCAAAAAATTCATAATGGACTTATATCTCTTATTTGTCCAACTTTCAAACATATTGAACTACCATAAGTTTTCCAAGTCATCCTTATTTCATTTAAATAACTTCTTGTTTCACTAATAAAGCTGCTCAAGAGATTACCTATATAGTTATCAATTGTAGGAACTTTAAGTCTTAGATCGTCAGAGGCAATAACACCTATTATAGACTAATAGTAATAAACTAGGCAGCATTGAATGACACTCATACATTTTACCACCATCTAGCAATTACCTTTTTTTCATTATGAAATGTTTCTTTAGATTGTTATATACTAAAAATTGAAGGTTAAGCTTTAGGAGTTATTCTTAGAGCAAAAAAATTAGGCACTTGTCTTATTCTTTTTTATATATCAGTTACAATAATCCCTCGTTATTGGGTAGGAATACTAGTTTCAATATTGTCAATATCATCCTTACCAATGAATGGTCTTAAAAAACTTGATTTTTTGGGAAGCAACTAGAAGCTGATTGCCAACCACTCTCATCATCACTTAGGTAGAATTATCGTTCTTTATAACTCAGAATTATTGGCTTTGGATGTGCTATCAGTTTTTGATCGATTTATACACTTAAATCTTTCTTTCAAGTTTGTAAATGTCTCTACTTTGCTCATTGTTGTTTCTGCTAGTACTTCAGATTTTAGAGGAACATTTTATGAAAAATCTTCATGATTTGAGTAATACTTGTAACCTGTTGTGGACTACATGTGGTGATTTTAATTCCATTTTGTACCGAATAAAAGCTAATGGGAAATGTTGCCTCAGGAGCTATTCCAATGATTTTCTTATGTTTGTTAACCTCATTAAAGTTATTGATCTTAAAGCAGAAGGTCACTTCTACACATGGAACAACAAGTAAGATTCGAATTAGTTCATTAGGAAAAAATTAGATAGAGCTCTTGTGAACTCTAAGTGGTTGTCTACCTTCCCTGACAACTTTACTCATTTTCTGGATCTTTTATTTTCTAACCACTCTCCTATCAAACTAGCTAGTTTGTTTGCTAATACTTTGAAATACCATCTTTTCAGGTTCAACAACTTCTTACAAAAAAACTAGGATTCTTGGAGGCTTACAAGAAAGGTGTTGCTAACCTATTTTATGGAACTTATCAATTTTGTTATGTCTAGAAACTTAGAGCAATAAAAAAGGAACTTAAGTTGTTGAATAAATTGCTAGGGAACAATACACAAAAGTAGTGAAAGATGCAAAGAACAGATTGTTTGTAATGCAGAATTCGCTAGCTCTTAATCCAGAAAATGCAGAACTCATTACCCAGAAGAAACAATAAGTAGATTCTTATATGCAAGCTATCTAAAACCACTTCAATATTATAAAGCAAAGGTCTAGAGTTTCGTGGTTGAAAGATTGAGATCTAGGCACTAAATTTCTCTTCAACACGATGCAGGCAAGGAAAAACTTGAGCACAATTTACGTTGTACCCTCAAGTAATGGATTTGATTTGTAATACCAGAAATCCATTCTCCAAGAAGCTTTAAATTTCTCTCAAACCTGAGGGGATCAATGTAACATCCCGTTTCCATCCAAAGGGTTAGAACCCTAAAAAAATTTGGTACATGTAAGATCAATTAGAGAAATTGGGACAACACATTTCATGCTCATGCATTACATAAGGTGCACATGCACATGAATAGTAAATTTGCACATGAAAATAACTGTACATGTATTCATGACATTTCCCGGTAGATTTGTTAATAAATGTGCTTATTATGAAAAGTGTGATTTTTGTGTTTGAAAAATTGATTGGAGAGGGTCTTTGAGGTTTTAAAAT
>JAOTAX010000002.1:35873147-35883197 GCA_025629825.1 Erythroxylum guanchezii
ACAAAAATTTGGCAACTCTTGTAAATGAAAATGTTTCTGAATAAAAGTGGGCCCAAAGTTGCGATTCTTGATTTGCGTGTTTTCTTTAGAATTTTTTTAATACTGAGTTTTTGACTAAGTGATGTAGCACGCCACCCTCGCGGGGCACGAACTCGGATATCACCATCGATGTCGGGTTCGGGTCTTGCGAGAGTGGGGTGTTACAATCAACCACATTTTCTGCTTCTTCCCTAACACTATTAAATAGATTCATTTCAAAGAAAATTCTTGATGATATTACTTTGGTTCTAATTGCAACCATTGATGACAAAGAAATTATGGGCATAGTTTTCTTGCTTAATGGTTAAAAGCACCTGGACTAGATGAACTGAATGGAATCTTCTACTAGGAATCAAAGGATATCATCGAAAGGGTGGTCTTGGATGCAGTATATTGATTTTTTAGAACTGGTAAATTGTTGAAAGAAATTAACAATAACTTTATTTGTTTGATTCCTAAGGTTAAAAGTCCAGTATCCTTCAATGATTACAAACCCATATCTTGCTTGAATTTTCTTTACAAGATCATCTCTATATTGCTTTCCATTAGATTGCAAAAGGATGTTAATGTTCTTGTCAATGACAATTAAAGAGACTTTATGGAAAATAGACAGATTGGGGATGATATTCTTATTATCCAAGAACTTCTTAAGGGTTATTCCATAAGAAGATCTCCAGCAAATTATTCTAAGAAGGTTGATTTTAATAAAGCATTTGATAACATAAGCTGGGAATTCTTGTTTCATTTCCTAGAAGTTTTTGGGTTTCTTGGGAAATTCACTAATTGGATTAAAGAATGTGTCTCGACTATCTCCTTTTTAGTGATGGTTAATGGCATGGCTTCTAAGATCTTTAAAGGAGCTTGGGGATCAGACAAAAGGAGCCTCTGTCCCCATATCTCTTCATTTTATGTATGGAACCTTTTTCTCTTCATATCAAGCATAATGATAGTGAGAATCCAAATTTCAAGTATCATTCTAAATTTCATAAGGTTTCCCTGGTGAATCTGTGTTTTCCTGATGATCTACTTATAATTTTCTAGTCTCATTTGGGTTCTATACAAACTATCATGGATTCCCTTATATTCTTTATAGGCATTTCATACCTAGAACTGAATGTAAATAAGAGTTTTTTTTCACTATCTGAAGTAGCCTCAAGTATGGAATCCCAAATTGCAAGTATAACTTGAATGTTTAGGAAGAATCCTCCTTTTATATACTTGGATCTCCCTATATCTACAAGAAAATTGAGATATCCTAAATGCTAGCATCTAATTGATAAGGTACAGAACAAACTTTCTTCTTGAAATATCAAAACACTTTCTTATATGGGGAAACTTCAATTGATCAAATCTATTATATCCTTATTGCATCTATATTAAAGTTCTCTTTCTTTCTTTTAAAAAAGATTCTAAAAATGTTGGAAAGGATGTTCAGGAATTTTCTTCGGAGCCACTCAGAGGGAGGTTAAGGACTAGCTAAGGTCAAATGGTCTGAAATTTGTCTTCCTAAGGATTAGGGAGGTTTAAGAATCAATGACATAAAGTTATGAAAAGATTAAGTCAAAATTTGGAAGACAAATCATCACTTTGGATCAAATGGATACATGGATATTTCCTAAAGGGAAGGAGCATATAGAGGGTGCATAGAAGTTCATCTCACTCTTCGTTCCTTGGTTAGCTCTTGTTGCTTAGGGATAAAATTAAAGTTGATTTAGTTGTAAAGTTAGGAACGGAGACAATTCATCTATTTGGTATGACAACTAGATAGGATATGGCCTAATATATCAAATAGGGAGCGTTGATGCTAGAACAATGGGTAGTTGAAATGGTAAAGTCTCTAAACTAATTGTGGACAATAATTGGGTTCTTCCATAAGAGTTATTAAGATATAAACTAGCTTATCCACCTAATATTCACAAGGTTAAAAGTTTCTACTGGAAAGGGAAATCAATTGCCAACATAACTTGCAAGATAGCCAGAAAACTTTTGCATACACTTAAACCCAAAGTCTCCTGGTATAAAATTGTATGGAATTAGTTATTGACTCCAAAATTCTCATTTCTTTTATAGTTGATTATGAAGAATAGATTAAGCATTATAGACACTTTTTGGCCTTGGAGGATATGTGCTCTTTACATAGAGTCTAAAGAAATGAAGGAACACTTATTTTTTGAATGCTAATATGCCTCTGATCTTTGGAAAGGGTAAAATATTCTTGCCAATACAGCTATAATTAGAACTCAATCTCTTATGCCATTTAATGTTGAAGGATCATATAAGCACCAACAAGCACACTTTGTAGATCTATTTTCTTCTAATGGGATTAAGCATTCAAGGATTATGGTTGGAAAGGAACAATAGGAAATTAAAAAAACTTCTACTAAGAAGGAGATTACAAATATGATCCTACAAAACCTGTAGGAATTAATTCACTTAAGAAACTATTCAAGGAATTCCTTTTTTTTTTAGTTGTTGAAGTTTGTCTTTTGTTAATTTTCATGAGAGGTGACTTCATTAGATTTCCCTATAGGGATTGTATCTATCAAACTTTTGTAATTTCCATTAGCTTCTTAATATATTCTTTTAGCTTCTAAAAAACACATAAAGTAACTAAAAAGAACCTATACACACAACCTAATTGAAAATATGAATCAATAGGTTAGAGAGAAGGGTTCTCACTTATCTCTTAGCTCCTTAGTGCCCCATCTTAGTCAAACCCGGTTTAAGGAATTTGATTGCCTTTTATAGTAACCTACTTAAAGCTTTTCTTCCTCCCACCTATTTTTTCCCTTTTTTTAAACCATTATGGGTAAATCCAAACTTAACCCATCTACCATTCACTTTACCTCTATTGACCTTTCCCTTAAAATGTTTCCACTTTTCTACCGTAGATTTTGCCCATGCTTTTCCTTTCCTCCCTGCCTTTAAGAATCCCACCAAGATGCTATCTCTACCTTCAAATTCCTTGGTAACCCCAGTTAAATAACGTAAGTTAGCCTCCTCCTCCACTTCTTATCCTGGTGCTAGTTTAGTCACCAAGAACAAGGTAACTGAGGTTCTTGATATATATGTTTTAGAGTGCTTTATAGGTTATAGAATGTGTTATTAAGTGTTTTCTTGGGTGATAATCATGTGTTTAAGACTTAGATTTATGTTTTTGTTAACGTTTTGTGTGTTTTGTTAGATGATTGTTGATTAGGGCAAGAATTTGATCTTAATGCATGTTTTAGGGGATGTTTAATGTGTTTGGATGATAGTTGAGATAGTGAACTTCAACAAAATTTCAAGAAGAAACTGAAGGAAGAGCACTATGAAAATTATGCAAAATTGAAGCTGGAGAGCTAGGAAACCTCTATCATGATTATGCAAGATGTGCACTATCATGCAAGTGCATGTCAACAAGATATAGTGCACGATCATGTACATGCACAATCGTGCAAATGAAAAATTTCCAAGTCATAATATTTTTGTATTTTTGGTGACTTAGGGCTATTTTTGGAACAAAAACAATTGAGAAAACCATAGAAAGAGTCCTAGAAGGATTAAGAAGTATTTAAGGTAAAGAGAAACAACAAAGAGGCTACTAGAATTTATAACAAGGAGATCAACGAGGCAAAAAGTTTAGAAGAAGTTATCAAATTTTCTACCTTAAGGAAAAAAAAGAAGAATACATCCAAGATTCAATATTCTAGTCTTTTCTTTTCTTTCCTCGTTCTTGAATATTGATTATGAACAATTGTGGATTTAACTATGAATTGCTAAATTTTTTTTAGGAATTTCTTTTGAATTGTTTTGTTAAGTTTTTATGTTCTTGATTTAATAAAAACATACTTTGCGGTGCTTATTATTTTAATCTTTGAGCTCAATCGAGAGATTAGGTTAAAATTTTTGGGATATATTACATAGTAAGAGATGATACCATAATTGAACTTTAAACATCAAATTAATAGGTAGTTAAAAAGAGATCTTAATTGTTTATTATTTACATATATAATTGCTTCAAATCTAAGAGAGATTAAGAGATCACTAATCAATTCTTATATATTTTAATTGGTATTACTTGGTTAGATAATCATTACTATCGGGTATCTATGGTTAAGTATTATTAAATCAAGAAGGTGTGGTGAAAATAAAAGAAGGATAGAAGTAATTCCTAAGTTGTTACCGTTAATTAATCACAAGCTCACTATAGCTTTGTTAATTGTTCAATTGTCAATTTTTTTCTAGTTTAGTTTATTTTCTAGCTACCCTTATTATATTGTTTACCTTAAAAAAAGTGTTATAAAAAATTTTAGGTTTCTAATAATAATCCTCGAGGGAATGATACTATATATACTATAAAGATATGGCTTGTATACTTATGGTATAGATAGATTTAAAAAGCAATCGGACAAATAGTTCCTTCCTATGAAATTTCCTAGAGAAAGGTGGTAGGTTATTTGAAGTCTTTTAAATAGGTCAAGTATGTTAAACCTTCTCACTTTGGATCCTATATAGCACATCCTATGAAGGTTTTACAACTTGGCATGAAAAAAAATGGAACTAAGCCTTTGCTGGTTACTTTTTCAAAAAAGGGCATCTTTTCTCTTTGTTTAGTAATTGATGCACATAAATTGGAAAAGATTTGATCTTGAAAATGTCATACTCAATGAATATGGTCTTTTCATCATTGGTAGGTGTTGTTAATTTTGCGTCTAGTGCAATTTCATTTACTTTGCTTTAAGGAATTTAACACTTTTCTTGTGCAATTGCAGGTGCATGAGCATAAGAACAACAAGGAGTTCTAGCAAACTTAAAGATACACAAGCTTATTACATCACTAAGTAAGAGTAGAAAATTCGCAAAAGCAAGACACTAAGAAGCTATAAAAAGATCAATGCCAAAAAAAAGGAACCAAGGAGGATAGTAAAGAACCCTTATAGACTTTATAAGGCTTGGGTTTAATGGTAACCAACAATGGATCGCAAGATCACTAGTGTAGGCAAATAATTTTGAAATTAAACAGCCTTGCTAAACATGCTGCAAACTAATATCCAGTTTTATAGATTGGCTAATAAGGATCTAAATACTTATTTGGACAATTTTTGGAGATATGTGATACATTTAAAAATGATGGATTATCAAAGGATGTAGCCAAGATGAGGCTATTACCATTCACGCTTAAGATCTAGCCAAGGTGTGGCTAAATTCTTTTATATAAAAAAAGGGATGACACGGAAGTAGTTGGTATAAGCCTTTTCTAGCTAAGTCCTTCCCCTTAACATAGGGATGGAAAATTGGCAAGAGCTTAAACCAGCCTAAAGTCAATGATCAAGGCCCTGGTTGACCAAGTTTAGGGCTAGGCGACAAGTTTTTTCTTTTCAAAAGTTAGGCCTAGGGTTAGGCTCGAGTTGGTCTCGGGCCCAGTATCTCAAGCCTTAGGTCAGGCTTAGGCCTATAGCCTAACTTGAGCCTCAGCTGTTGAAATGATGTAACAACATCATTTTTATGACGTTAAATTTAAAGGATGTTTATATATGGTGTAAAAGTTGTAAAACAACATTTCACACTAGGAACTTCTACTTTATAACTAAGTAAAATGATGTTGTTTTTACACCTACGAAATATGACATTGTTTTACTGATTTACTGAGGTTCCCTATTTAGAATTCACCTACCCAGCAGAGTCTACCTATCACCTACTTATCATTGTCATACCACACTAAACACTCTCTTTCTGACTCATCTCTCATCTTTGACTCTTTGTTAATGACACCACCAGTCTCCCTCCCAATCTCCCACCTGCAGTCTACCATACCTAATTCAATGCTATTTTGCTTAAAATAATTAAACATTAAGTTAGTCTGGGCCTGAGTCTAGCCCATAGGCCGACCCATTAAAAACATCTGAATCTGGGACCATAGGCCAACCCATTGCCATCCCTAACTCAACTTTAGTTATCCCTCTTCCCATCCACCCTCATTAGTAATTTTTCTCACATGCACTGATAAACAATTTCAGAATTTCTCACCGATAATTTTGCATCATGATTATAAGATTATTTTGTTTTATAAAGTTTAATGTTTAACTAGTTTTGTAGTTAAGCGTTGTCTGGAGTAAAATAATTATGATAAAACTATTGGATAAGAATCTAGTTTGTGACTCTTATTGGAGGTAAATTTCTAGTTTTGCGTGTAGGCTCTAAAATGATATATTTTAATAAAAGCTTGGGATCAATTTAGACTACAGAAAAGAAGGTGAACACCACTATTATTAATATTAATCACTAGTATCTTTTGACTGTAATCAATGTTTACAGCACTAAAGGGGTTAAAGGAACCTAAATTGTAGAAATAAAATACATTGCACAATTGTGTCGACCTTTGTCTTTATTAACATAGGCTAGTGGAGGTGATATGAAACATGGAGGGCTACGTCTTAGACAATTAAAAATGAAATTACATAGGTCATATATATATATATATATATATATATATCATATGCTTAAACTTTATACTGATATTAGATACAACGGGTTAATTATTGCTCAAGTTCTTGGAGATTTTGGGATAGGTGCTTTTGTTATTATGAGAAAAGTTGTGGTTAATATGAATCTGGGTGTTGTTATACTATTGGAGAGCATTTATACAAATAATTTTAATATGAGATTACTAAATTATCATGGGTTGTCCCAATGGTAATAAGGAATGCTAGTTTGTTAGATATTTAACAAATATGTGTATTCTATTAAGAAATGTTATGGTCAAACTAAGTGAAAAAATTATATGTCAATTGCAAAAATATATATTATATGATATTTGAGGAAGTAGGATATTATTTTCACTTTGACATATATGCTTCAATTGCTTCATTATATTTTCTTTTTTCTTGTCTAGAAATGCTTGTTATGTATGTTTTGTTGCGTAAGAATTGCCAATATTTGTAAATGTTCATTAATAACTAATATAGTCATATATATAGATATATATAATATATTGATTGTTTTAGATGGATGAGAATATTCCTTCAGTGGTGAGTTCTAATCTAGTACTAGAGAGTATAAAAGTGGACACTTATAATCTCATACCAAGTGAAGATGGAAGTCTAGGTCCATTGAAAACTGATGTTCGGAATCACTTTAACAAGACTAGATCAATGGACAGAGTGGAGAAGGCCGAATGAAAATATTGTTATAAGATGTTGGCTGGGAGTCGAAAAGTTGGAACCTCTCATCTAAAGAGACATTTGGATTCATGTAACAGAAAAAGGATCATATTAGGTGGTCAAACATTTTTTTACCCTTAACCTTATGAGAGGGGAGAATGAAATGACTACAACAGCTTATGAAAGCGACATATCATGGTTTTCAATTGTTTATATCTTAAATGGTTATGAACATCTACTATCTAAATTTGATACCAAAAGATTTAGGATGTTATTAACCTCACTGCAATCGACCTTCAAGATCCCAACTGGGAATATGCTAAAGAAGCACATTATGAAGATATATAATGATAAGAAGAAAGAAATTGTAAGAACATTGTTGAATATTAAAGGATGGTTAACCATCATAACAGATATATCGACAGTTGATAACTAAAAGAAGGGTTATATGGTGGGGGCAACATATTATTGACAATGATTGGACTCTACATAATAGACTTCTTAGGAAAAATATATTATTAAAGATTATTATCATTTATTTTTTTATTATGTGATGATTGATATTTGGTCATATTTATGAATGGTAGGTTTATTTATATGTCGGTGTCACATACAAGTGAAAGATTGACAACCTTGTTGGCTGACTATTTGATAGATTAGAATATTGACACCAAAATATCCACCATAACAGTTAACAATTGTATCACGAATGATGCTATGATTGAAAAGCTGAAGAATAAAATACATATTGATAGCTTATTGATTAGTGGAAGGTTTGTTCCATATGCATTATTCTACACATATTATGAATTTGATTGTGAAGAATGGGTTAGAGATGATAAAGGAAGCAATAGATTTAATTTGGTATAAAGTAGTATATTATAGTGCAACACCTAAAAGAGATGAAAAATTTAAAGAAACTGTACAACTACTATGCATTTTAAGTATAGAGAAGTTGGTTTTGGATTTTCCAACTTGAAGGAGCTCAATCTTCAAGATGTTGTTGTCGACAATCCAATATACTGAGGTGTTTACCAGACTGAGACAAAGAGATTCTTAGAATACTTGCCTGCCTATAAGAAAACCAATAAGAGTTGGCTAGAGAAATTTGTCAGAAGTTGGGAATTAGTTTATATCGTGATTCAATTTTTCTTAACAACAAAATATCCAACTTAACGTAATTGCTTTAGCATTATGTGTGAGATAAAGAAAGTTTGATATGATTAGATATTTGATTATAATGAGTTGATCTGGGTTATGGTAGAGCTGATGATAGAGAAACTAAATTCTTATAAGTGTATGGTTGAACATACAGTTGTATTCATATATGTGTTGGACTCAAGATTAAAGATAAAGGAGGTTAATTTTATATACAATGTGTTATATGATGATCAAACTTAAGAGCATGTTGATGTCATTAAACAATTTTGGTATTATTTGTTTAATGGTTATCATCTTAAATTGGACAAAATTCAGGAATAAGATTGTAGAAATTTAAGCTATTTAGCTCTAGCTTCAGTTTTAGGTTTGGACTCATTTTTTAACAGTAGTTTGTTACTTTCATTCACAAAATTTATGAAAGAGAAAAGGGTTAGGCCTTCATATAATAAGATAGATTTAGATAAATATTTGACAGAAGATTGTGTGGTCAATGTCGACGATGTTCATTTCGATATATTGTTATGGTGGAAAGTTGTGGAAATATTTTTTCAATCATGCAAGTCATTACATGAGACCTATTAACAATTCCATCATCTATTGTTACTTTAGAGTCTACTTCTAGCGCTACTAGTCAAGTTATTATTCCTCATAATGCTCGACTTTATCCTTATATTGTAGAAGCCTTTAAGTGTACCCGAAGTTGGTTAGATGATGAAGATTTAGAGAATAAAAAGGTGACTAGTCATACTTATACTCATTCAACTGAAAAATATTTTGATAAAATATTATAAAATGAAGGTATATTTAATTATTTATTAATTATTATCTTGTGCTTAATATTCCTTTAATTTTTAATATTATAGTACTAAATATAATGTTTCTATAGGTAGATGAAGTGATGCAAACTATCGATGATCATGACTACAACAATTCGCTACTATCCCATTTCTTATACTTCAAGTTTGTTATCTTTAATGTTCGTTCTTGGAATTACTTATCTTTTCATGTTATTGCATTAGTTTTTTTTTATAATTGAAGGTGTAATTATTTTAATTGTGTGTTTTTTTTCAAATTCTTAACTTTAATCAATATTTGATGTCCTGTTACTCTTTAGTCCCTAGTCTCCACTCCCCACTCTCCTAGTCCTAGAACATTATTTCATTATTTCATCTTGAATTTTTATAAAATGTATCATTAAAAGAATTTGGATAAGCTTTTTTTAATTAAGTCATCAATTAAATAAATTTGTATTTCTCATCAATTAAATGTATTTCTCGTAACTTCAAAATTTCTATTTGATTAAATGAAAAATAAGAACTTATTTTTTGTAATTTAGGCAATTTTCAATTAAGAAAAACCACTAAATTTGAATTGATAGGTAATCAATCTGTAAAAGAATAGAAATTCATCTTTTCAATTTAATCATTTTATGTATGTTTTATGTATTCATTCATCAATGTCCCTGCTGAAACTCAGTCAGGTACCCCTTCCTCTCCGCTTTCTGAATTGCGACCATCTTCTCCAGGGGCTGTGGGAGGGAAAGAAGGGGAGCTTACTGTTAGGAAAACTAGGAAAGTTAGAAAGAAACAGAAGTAGGTGGTTGTGGCATAGCTGTTTTTTGGTTGATGGAGTTCGTTTTTTGGAATGTTAGGGGCTTGAATCACCCCAATAAACAGAATGCAGTTAGAGCATGGCTTAGGCTTCATTC
>JAOTAX010000002.1:35916758-35928130 GCA_025629825.1 Erythroxylum guanchezii
CCGGAGGGGAGATAACCCCATCTTGAAGAACTTGAGGGTAATGGGTAAGCTTACCTCGATGGGTAGGGCCAGTAACTTTATCGCGCCAGGAACGCCCTCTCTGAGCCGGAGCGGAAGCGAAGGTCGAGGTAGGGGCAAAAAGAGGAGCAACCAGCGTCGCCACTGGAGGGGAGACAGTGCCAGGCACCACAGCCGGAAGAGGGGGCAGCGGACCAGAGGGAGATGAAGGAAGGGGAGAAAGTGATCGGGATCTGGAGGAGGCGTCGGGTCACCCACGGGGTGGGTGCCCGCCTGAGACCAAGGCTAGGTAGGAAAGTCCAAAAAACCAAGGGCTATCGGTTGTAAGAAAGAGTGGGGACAAGGGCAGGTGAGGGCATAAGGGTAAATGACAAAAGGAGTGGGAAAGAGATGGCAGAAGCTTTTTTGTTTTGTTGACATCTGCAAGATATTGTTATCTATTATTATGATCATTTAGTATGTTGTTGAGCATGTAGACTTATGACTTGAGTCACTTATATATGGATATTAAATTTTAGTAATAAAAATATGTTTTTAAAATTTACATTTTTATATATTTTTAATTCATTAAAGCCCTTCTTTTTACTTTATTCCAAGTCTATAAATATATTAGAAACATTCCTTGTCAGTGGTGAAGCCACTTGCGCAGCTCGCGATGAGTCCAACGGTAGGGTGACGGCAACAATGGATAAGCTACCAATACCATAAGATGAGACAAAGAAGATAAATAAAACCATCAACACCTGTGAGCAAAGCAGAAATTATTAGAGAAGAGAGGCAACAATGGCAACAAGAAACAATAACTTTAATTGTAGAAAATTAAGGGTGTGTGCCTAACATGTTGACTGAGGCACATATAGCATACGTGTCTTTTAAAAGATGCATGCAATAGATAATCCTCCTTTTATTTTTGTTTTCAAAAGGGCCTTCATTTTTAATTAAACTATTTTTATTAAATATATTAAAATCAAATTAGTTTCAATTCCGTATAAATCTAGAAATTTTTTGTAATTGATTAAATTTTACTTTAAAGGTTTGAATTTTTATTAGTAATACTTAAGGAATTTAATTTAGTGTTAAATATTTAAATTATTAAATTAAATTAGTTATCAAATAAATAATTAGAATCAAGCAAAGTTTTAGATGATTATCTTTTATAATTAGATTATACTAGATATAAATTAATATTATATTAATTATGATGATACTTAGAATTTTAAAATTTTAAACTCATCTTTTAAACATTAAGTCTACATTGTTGCCTTCAATTATTTATATGTAAAAGTAAAGTTATGTTTGTTGTAAGACTTGTTGAATAAACCAAAGACTCTTTTAATTTGAATATATTTTATCTTAAATTGACAAAACTTAACTAAATTTGCTCAATGTAGATGAGAAAAATTATAATCATATGAATTTAGAGGTAGAGCTAGAAATAAAATATAAGATATATTTTGGAAAAAATTGTCACCTAATAGATTTAGAGTTATATAAGATGTAATTGGTAAGGATATTATCTACCCAATTTAAGTTTAGAGTTTTAAGCAATCTCAAGATTAACTAGGTTTGAATAGGATCCTAATCCACTAGAGATATTAAAGTAATTTTTTTACAATAATAAGGGTTTTTATGCTTAAAATAGTGGGAATAATCAAATATTTTATTAGGATTTATGCCTTAAACTAATATTCTCTCTTTTATTTAATTTTGATTTTTAGATAAAATGAGTAGTAATTTGTCTCTAAGAAGCATCATGGATGCTCATATTATAAGCTTATATCTGAAGGTGTTATTTAGTGCACAAAGTAAGGAGAAAAGGGAAGAGACTTTAAGAGCATTATATCAGTACAAGATAACAGAAGGATCTGTAATAGGGTACATGTATTGAAGATGATTGACTATGTTAAAAAATTAGGCCATTTGGGTTTTGTTATTTACCATGAGTTAAGCATTAATTTATATTTTACCATCTCTTACCCCGAGGTTTTCATATTTTACCTTGAATAACATGAATCAAAAGGATGTGACATTGTCAAAATTATTAAGTGTGCTTAAGGACGTAAAAGGGAGCCTTAAGAAGCAACCCATTATGTTTTTTTAAGAATTCTTTCAAGGAGCAAGAAAAAGAAATTAAGAGCAAGAAACAAAAGACTTCTACTAAAGTAGAAAAGCCAACTAATGTAGTTTAAGAAGAACAATAACAAACGCACTTATTTTCACTATGCAATCAATAGATGTTAGAAAAGGAATTATAAAACTATTATTGCTAGCTTAAATGATAAGAAACTTAAGATAACTTCATATTTAGGTATGTCTATGATTCAAATTAAGGTTTCTACTTCTATTCCATAATTTTGAGTATTAGACATTAGATGTAGATCTCACATTTATAATAATATGAAGATGCTAACAAGGAGTTGGTCATTAAGGAAAAGCAAAGTGGACCTGGAAGTTGGCAATTAAGAAAGGGTTGTTGCATTAGCCATAGGAACTTGTACTTTAGCTTTGCCTTTTGACCTTATACCAGAACTAAATAACTATTATTATATTCCAATTATTACGATAAAAGTTATTTCCATTTCTTACTTTTATATGAATGGATTTGTCTTTATTATTAGAAACAAAACTTGTTCTTTTTACAAAGATGATATTTGTTATAGTCTGGGCTGGTTACAAATGATATTTATGAGTTAGATCTTTAAAGGTGAATCATTAACATAAATAGTAAGAAATGAAAATTAAATGATCAAAATATATCTTAGTTATAGGATTATAGGTTAAGCTATACGAACAAAATTAAAATCATACATTATGAAGGATATCTGGATCCTTTTGATTGTAAATGTAATAAAACTTATGAACTTTTATTGTTGGTTCAAACAATCAGACTACCCTTTAGTAGAAAGGAAGAACGTACCAGTAAGTTACTAGATATTATACTTTATTATATATGTGTCCTTATGTCTACTTGCATTACAGCTAGGTACTTGTAGTTTATTATATTTATAGATGTTCATTACAAATATAGTGATGTGTATCTAATGAAACAAAATTCTGTATCATTTGAAAGGTTTAAAGAATTGAGACTTAAGGTTGAGAAATAAATTGATAAAATTATTAAGGAACTAAGATTTGATCGAGGTAAAGAGTAATTAGACCATAAGTTTCTTAATTATTTAAAAGATAATAATATTTTCTCATAATAATCTCTACTTAAAACTTCAAAACACAATTGAATGTCTAAGAGGAGAAAATACATTCTATAAGATATCATACATTCCATAATGAGTCATGCAAACCTTCCTATTTCCTTTTGAGAATAAGCCTTTAAAACTACCGAATGAGTTATGCAAACCTTCTAAATAAAGTTTCACCCAAATTGGTTTAAAAACTTCATATAAGATATGAATGGTAGTAGAAAAAATTTGTCATACCTAAAGATTTAAGGTTATGATGCTTATATGAATTGTGTAATACCTGATAAGTTTTAAGTTAAATTAGATAACTCTAAATTTGTGAGGTACATAAAAGAGAGTATTAGATATTAGTTTTGTCAAACTTTTGAGCAAAATATATTTCTCTCAAGATATACTATGTTCCTAGATAGAGAATTCATTCTCAAAACAAGTAATAGTAGTAAGATAGAACTTGAAGAAGTTAAAGAACCACAAATGAACATTCAAATGGAACAAGAGCCTTAAGTTGATACATATGAAATACAACTAAGGGTTAAAGAGATGTATAGTCCTTAACACTAATAGGATATATTGTCCTCCAAAGGAACAGATGATGTATTGCTTCTGGATGTCGTGCCTATTATTTTAAAGAAATAATGTTTGACATTGATTATTTAAAATGATATGAATCTATAAGGTCTAAAATGGAATCCATGTATCCTAACCAAGTATGGACTTTAGCGAATGCAAATGATAAGATTGAACTTATTAGATACAAGTGAGTTCTTAAGAGAAAATTTTATCTGGATGGTAATGTACACATGTATAAAGTAAAGTTAGTGGCTAAAGGTTATAAAAAAAAAGAAATAGTTGATTTTAATGAAATCTTTTTACTGGCAGAAATGCTTAAGTCTTTAAAGATCTTATTGACTATAACCAAGCACATTTGATGAGATAATCAAAGACTTTGAATTTACTAAAAAATATAGATGAACCTTGAGTCTATAAAAAGGTTAGTGGGAGTGGAGTCAACTTCCTAGTGTTATATATGGATGACTTATTACTAATGTGAAATGATATGTCGATGCTCTGCTCTATAAGGATTTGGCTATCTAAGAGTTCCTCTATAAAGGATATGGAAAAATCAACATATATTCTAAGAATAAGGATCTACAAAGAAAAAACAAAAGAGGTTGCTTAGTTTATCTCAATCCTTGTGTATAAACAATATGTTTAAAGTTTTAGCATTAAAAATTCTAAGAACGATTCTTACCTATATTATATGATATTTCTCTATTGAAGAGTATAAGTTCAAAGACACAAAAAGAAAGAGATATAATCAATTTTTGTTCCGTTTGCTTCATCTATTAGATCCATCATTTATATGATGCTATTTATAAGATCATATGTTCTTTATAATTTGAGCATAACAAATACATTTTAAGTCAATACTAGTGATGATCACTAGATGGTTACTAAAAAAAACTCAAAGTACTTAAGAAGAACTAAATATATTTTCCTGGTCTATAAGGGATTTCAATTAATAGTTCAAGGATGTTTAGATGGTAGGTTTCAGTTTAATCATGAAAATAACATATCACAATCATGGTATAATTTTCATTAAACGATGGTGCAATAAGGTAAAAGACTTTTAAACAATAAGCATTTTTTTATTATATGATTAAGGTAAAATACATTTTAGGATTTGAGACATCAAAGGAAGCTATTTGGATTAAGAAATTTATAACCAAACTTAAAGTAGTTCCTATTATTATTGAGTCAATAGAGTTCTACTGTGATAATAATAATAATGTTGCACATGCAAAAGAACCTAGGTCTCTTTAATAATCTATGTACTCAAAAAGTTTCACTTAGTTAGGGAGATATCAGAGCGTAAAGACATTATATAAAAGAAAATACCCACTAAAGACAATTTTGCCAACTTATTATCTCAAAAGATTTATGATTAAAATAAAGATTGATATAGTATCAAACACGTCAGTGATTTACTTAGTACAAATGAAAGATTGTTAGTTTATGCCTTTGTAGCTAGCTATGCAATGAATTTATGAAATTATTAATCTATTTAATAAAATATTCTTAGAATAATCGATATGTAATTAAAATTATGACGAAACCTTAATTATGAGATTCAACTTGATTAGGTATTATTCCAAGTTATAGTTTTATTAAGACATGATAAGATGGAACTGTAAAACTAGAATATGTTATATTCTTTCTTATAAAAAAAGTAATTGATCCCATAAATTAAAGTATGAAGATACTTAAATAATTGTGTTTATATTTATTAGAGAATAAGTTAACTGAACTGACCTAATTATGAAGATTCAAAATGAAACATTACATTTTTTTTACGAATGTCCTTGTTATGATAGTTGTATAAATCCTTATACCTTTGATTACCAAAGTATTTCATATGAAAATTATTTGGAATAACTTAATCGATAGTACTTAGATATAGTATAAATTATATAGAGACAATTGAGAAAGTTGATAAAGAATTCGTTAACCTAAAGTAATTAGGGATAAAATTCTAATATTCTTGATTTAAAATGATTTGGGAATTTTTTAGGCAGGAGAAATAAAATTTTAAATTTTTTAAAATATTATTTATAAATTAATTTCTAATTAGCTAGAATGAATATGATTGCATTTAAATATATGAACAATTATTTCATAATTTATCCAATTGGAACATAAGATGATAAAATGATTAAATTATACGTTAATTAAGTTAAACTACTTTAGCATTCATAATATTTAGGTGATCATAATATGTTGTTAGACATTAATCGTGATCTATGGTTATAAATTGTCCAATTAGACAATTAAAAATAAATTAAAAGAAGATTTAATGGATCTAATTATAATTATGAATTACCAATTAAATTTATAATTATTACCAACGTATTAGGAACCTAGGGAGTAATATATGGAACAATTAAAGAGGGAAAATTAACTAAGGTTAAATCAAGAATGAAGTTTAAGAAACTTCAAGGATCAAATATGTGATATTTGATTTTATTAAAATTAAACTCTAATTATAACAAAGGTTATAATTTAACTTTAAGTGGATTTTAAAAGAAACTATTATCTTTCTCTACTAAAAGGAAAAGATACTAAAAGAGCCAACACTCATATCAATCTTCTTAAAATTTATGTTCTTTTCTTTTACTCTATGGATATTATTAAAGGTTTAACAATTTCATTGAAGAAGAAAATTTTGCATTATACTCAACTCATATTTGTGTTTAACCATTTTATTCTTAATTCTTATTTCAAGTTATTATATTAAAGTGATCTTTCGAGAAAATATAAAAATTAACATTCTTAATTTGATCATGATTAATTTCCGAACAATTAACTCTTATTTCAACCATTTAGTTAATACCTCTTCCAAACTTCACGTTATTAAGATATTTATGTTTATTTAACAGGCCCTAAAAAGAGTATAACTTTCATGTCTACACCTTTTCACTACACTACCTACTTTGTCAATGCTTTTATTATGGTTATGACTATAGTCTATGGCAACTTTCTTTTCCTATTTCACTTTTTAATTTATAATTTTACTATCATTTGTGTTGGTTTATGCCTTATAGCCAACTAATTGATTATAATTTTGTGATATAATTATTTAAAGGCATTCTTTATCTTATACATTTTTGTTTAATTAACTAATGTATAAGATAAAATACATAGGATAAATGTGCATTGCAAATAAAATTATAATGAGATCATAATTATAAGATTTATATTGCATTTATGTATTATCTCTAAATTGTTCATGGTCATTTTTTTATTAAGATTGGACTTTAATAAAGTGAAAAGACTAGCATACATTATGTTTCTTTCTTATGAAGGAAATATATAAACTAAAGTATGGAAATACTTAAATAAACATACGTGTTCTTTTTAGAGAACAAGTTTACAAAATTGACTCGACATGAAAGTTTCAATTTGAAACATTACTTATATGTCTATGAAAATTCTGATTATGATCATTATATAATTGATCCTTTAACTTGAGATCTCTAAAGTATCTCATATAAGAATCGTTATATTTTGATACTATTTATAACCTATCTTTGTTAAGGATAACTTAATCGATAGTCATTGAATATAATATGAACTATATGGAGATAGTTGAGTGATCAATATAGGATTCATCATCCTAAATTGATTAGGGAGAATTTTCCTTTGTTCTCAATTGATATTGATTAGAGAAATCCTCGACTAAGGTAAAATGATATTTTGAAAAGGTTAGTCAAATCACTTTGACATTCCTAACACTTAAATGGTCATGATGAGTTGCTAGATATAAATTTTAAACTATAAATATAAATTGCTTAATTAGAGAATTAAAGATAAATTGAAGGAGTTTCATTTATCTAATCCTAACTATAATTTAGGGTTATAATTTATACCCATTCCCAATATGTTTTAAAACCTAATGGGTCATATGAAAAACAGTTAAAGAAATAAAAAGATAAACTAATCAAATTGTACTTCATAGTAAAGATTAAAAAATTAAATGTTTAATCTGAGATATTTAACAAATAAAGATTAATGTGAGATATTGGATCTCATTTTGTCCCTATTGATATTTAATTGTATTTAAATATAATTTTAATTAAAAATTAATTGAAACTAGAATTATATTTCAAATAAATTACCAAAAGGTTCAGTTCTTATTATAAATAGGTATAAGCTTTAAAAGAGTTAGTACTTTTTGCTACCTCTTTTCTATACCACTTATAGAGTTTTCTCAACTTATTTGTATGGATACTGTTAGAGGCTAATGTATAGCTACAGTGGTTGTAATGAGCCATTTTTAGGAATTGGTTATGGAGAAACTATAACAAAAAGTATCTAGAAATACAATAAGGTACAACTTATGTTTATATTCTATTATGTTCATGCCTCAATTGTGTTATAGAATTTAAAGTAATCTAGATTTTAAGATATCATACAATAAAAAGTTTCATGTTATCTAGCATGTGTTATATTTCATCCTTATAATGAAAATAGTTGATTTCATAAACTCGAGTATAAAGATACTTAAACAAATATATATGTATTTGTTAGAGAATAAGTTTGGTAAGCTAAATATGATAATGTCATTTGAAACATTACTTATAAGATCTTCAAAGTATATCTTCTAGGGATTGTTGTATTTTAATATTATTTATGACCTATCTTTAATAATGGCAGCTTAGTCAGTAGTCATCAGATATAACATAAACTATATGGAGGTAATTCAGTAATCAATGTAGGATTACTCACTTTAGAGTGATTAGAAAGAAAGTTTTGTTGTTCTTAATTAGTATTGATTAGAAAAATCTTTAGCCAAGGTGGAATGACACATTGAAAATATTTTTCATATGTCATTAAGAGAATAAATTACTATTGATAGAGAACTAATATGATTATATTCAAGAGTAGATATTAATTTCATACTCTATATTTAATTGAAACATTATATGATAAAAAAATTTAAGTATACAAGATATTATAAAAAATGATTAGTCAAAATTATTTTAATATTCCTAATATTTGAGTGGTCGTAATGTGCTTTTAGATATCAATCTTGTTCTTTTGGATATAAAATGTTTAATTCAAAAATTTAAGATAAACTTAAGGAGTTTAATTTATGTAATCTTAAATACAATTTATAATTATAATTTATATCCATTATCAACATATTTAGGAACTAATGGATCATACACGAAGAACGTTTGAAGAGAGAAAAAGGTAATTTAATCAAATTAGACTTGATTATAAAGTTTGAGAAACTTTAAAATTTAAATATGATATATTTAATAAATAAGGAGTAATATGAAATATTAGATCTTATTTAGATTCAATTGATACTTAATCAAAATTAATTATAATTCTATTTAAAGGCTAATTGATATTAGAATTATGTTTCAACTAAATTAGTAAAAAGTCTAAGTCTTGTATAAATAGGTATAAACTCTAAAGTAGCTAATACTTCTTGTTTACCCCTCTCTATACCCCTTTTAAGAGTTCTTTCAATTTGTTCGTTTAGATACAGTTAAAGACTGGACACATGTGCAGCAATGATGGTTGCGATAAGCTGGTTTCACAAATGGTTTACAAAAAATTGTAAGAAAATAATCAAGCTTCATAACAATGTACAATTTAAGTTTATAGTTTATTATGTTCATGCACAAACCATGTTAAAGAATTTAAAGCGATATTAAATTTCAAGAAATCAAATAAAAAAGTTTCATATTTTTGTGCGTAGGATTGTATCCTACCCTAATTTCCTAACAATATATTTATTTTTATCTGAATTTTTTAATTTTGAAACTTCTTTAAAGAAACAGTGACGAAGGAGTTTGATTATAAATTAGAGCTTTATGTTATTTATTATAAATAAATAAAATTTCTTAAGTTGATAAATAATTTGGAGCAAAAGGTACAAATTGTCCCTAACATTTTCTAAAAAGTCTAAGTTAATCTCTACTATTATCTATAACATCACGTTACACCTTAACGTTTTTTTAAAAAATAATGATAGAGCTTTAGATCCTAAAAAAGTTAAGTTTTTGCAATTTTTAGTATACGAGTCATCGATTTAGAGTATGTGATGTCACAACTAGGTAATATGAACCAATCAGATGTTGACGTAATCTTAAAAATGATTTTTTTAAACATTAGTTAAATGTATGATTTTTAAATTAACATTTCACAAAAGAGGTCTAAATAAGTTATTATCATTATCTCTGTCACCACTTTTTCACTCTATTCAAGGTTAACGAGTATTATTTTAGTAACATTACGGTGCAACGCCTTTAACCAGAGTTGATCGTTTCGGATATCCTTAAAGACATTTGGTAAACAAATGAAATAAAGAGAGCACAATATACTCTAATTAAAGCCTGAAACAAATCTTAATAACATGACAAATCATAATGTTGTCTTGGACGTGCATACGTATGCTTTCTAATTTGGAGATAATGTTATGATATTCATCTTGCGTGTTGATGGTGGTTAACATGTACAGCAACCTACAATTCCTTAATGGATATTATATATGTACATAATAAATATAGACCGGCAGTGCCTTTCATACTCTCCCTTAAGTCTAGAACCTAAAGATCAAATAACAGCAATAAATTAGATGGTACAAGGCGTAGCAAGTTACCAGATCCATTACATGTTTGAATCATGATATACACGTAAATATCTGTAGTATATTTGACTTGAGAAAGGGGGTATATATGCAGTTCTTGAAAAGAAGCAGCAGAATGACGATGGTGACTAGTCGACCATGGCGTTGATGGCGAAGTAAAATAGGGACCATAAAGCCATGACTGGGAAAGAGAACATTTTCTAGAGCGAATTGTACTGGCATATGCTATTTCTTCTCTTTGGCATATCCAATATCAGGTGCGAATCATGCTCTATAAAAAGGATTTTACTACTCTCACTGTAGCATACTCAAGAAGCTGTGTGTTTGTGAAAACAAAGGCAACAGTGTGGTTAATGAATTACGGGGCGACTCTCCTTTGGCAAAGAGAATACACGCAAATATTAGTACAAAGCAGATTTCTTACTTTGCCAAAGGAGAATTGCCCTGCAATTCACTCACAAAACCACCTACTCAATTTATATTTCTGTCCGGTTGTTAAAATGTTTTGGGTTATTGAAATGCAAGGAAGTCATCTTATATCTCTCTTGCTGGGAAGTTTAATGCGTTCCGTGATTTAGCAGGTAATCCATATGATTGTTTACTTTGAGATCACATGGTGTATCAAGAAGGACTAGCAATCTCTACGTAGTTCCATTCTAAGTTGTTCAACAGAACGTTAATTATCATGCATGCTTCTTGTGTGTCTGGAAAAAACCTCGATGTTGCATTGAGCAGCTAAAGGTAATTCCGTCTATGAAACTGAAACATGAAAAGTTAGGTAATTCTAACCAATCTGCAAGTACTATATTGTGTATCAGTAGTCAATCCATGACATATCGTTAGTGAGTCGGACTGCATCTTGCATCTCCAGATACATTTTTTTTGTAATTTATTCGAAAATGGATATATGTACATGCTTCTGTTACCTTTTACATCTACCAAAATTCAGGCTCTCATAAGCGAAAGAACTAGTTCTACTTTCTTGTAGTGAAATC
>JAOTAX010000002.1:35928230-35946446 GCA_025629825.1 Erythroxylum guanchezii
TCTGTTACCTTTTACATCTACCAAAATTCAGGCTCTCATAAGCGAAAGAACTAGTTCTACTTTCTTGTAGTGAAATCAGACTCCAATAGTTTTTGCAAACATATTTTCATATCTCGACATAATTACCACTTGTAAATTTTTGAAGTTGTTATGCTGGGTGTTACTCTCTCTATATATATACTATATGCTTCAGTACGGTAGCTGAACTTTTCAGAAAATCAATAAATTGCTTAATGAAGCTTAACAAATACTATTGGCTGCAAAATAGTTCCCTTTCTGTCAACTATCTTGCTATTCCCAGGGACTTGGTAAATCCTCGCATGAAAATTAAGAGGTATCCTTTAACTCAGTTAAAAACCAAGAATACCTCTCAACTCCAGAGCTAATACAGTGATACAGGCTGGTAACCGGGGCTGTACAGAGGTGCTAGTAGATTGAATCCTTAATGTCCTAACTATCAACCTTGTATAAAGGAGGATGACAAACCTAATGGCTAGCTGACAGCTCTTCCAACATCATCAATTCCTCTTACTTCAAGCTATGGAAAAAATCTTTAATGCCTAAAACCTCATTTATTTCCTAGATTGCAGCTAAGCACACACTGGCCACCAAAGACAGAATCCATACCACTAATGATGGACTGTGTACTCTTTGTCAGTCGGCATCAGAGACAACTTAGAGACTAGGGAAAGATAGCTACTCCCTTACAACTTCACTCAATTACCGTATTTATTCGATTTAGAGAAAGCAATTATAATTTTCAGAGGCCAAGCTTTGGAGAAGAATGTTGTTGTTCATAATACCATTTGCTGGACCAAAGAAATTCTTTGTGCTCACAAAGCTCATCTGAATGCTGGCTCCTCAACAATGATTGTATAGCATATGTGACAGCAGGACCCCTGAAAGGGTTGTTAAGTATATTGGAGATGTATATAGCCATGTTGGGCTTAAAAATAATATTTTAATTAAAAAAACTCTATCTTGCTCTTCCTTTAAGCATTCCCACTTCAAGTTATAAAATGTGGAATGAAGTGGTCAACTTTTTTAAAAAACTTATTCACTCTAAAAAAGAAGACATAACTTTTAGTAGCTGAGAGAATAATTCCACCTTCTCATTTACTTCTTATCCATGTTTAAAATGTCAAAAGAAATGGAAAGAAAATTTGACAAAACCAGAAAGAAGTTTCTTTAGAGATGTAAAGAGGAAAAAAAGTTCAATGACAATAAGTTGGTGGATTTAGAATTAAATATCTTATTAAGAAGAATATTTAACTTCTTAATAAACGTTGGCACAAATTTATAATTGTCCAAACGTACTCTGAAAGAAATTATTACTTGTTAAATACACTTGAAATCCATATTATTGGAGAGTATCGGCACCAAAAATATGAATAAATTCTCTCCTAACTTTAAACAAATCGTGAATATGTTGGTTTATGCCATATATCCAATCGATTAGTCTTAGTAATATAATTATTTAAAAATATTCTTTATCTTATACATATTTAGATGTATGTCATAAAATCGATAATGTAAATACACATTACAAATACAATTATGATGAGACCATAATTATAAGATTTAATTTATATTGTATTTATGTATTATTTTTAAATTGTTTCCAACTATTGTTTTATTAAGATTGAACATTAATAGAGTATAAAAAGACCAACACACATTATGTATATTCCTTATGAAAGAAGTTGTTGATCTTATATATAAACAAAATTATAAAGATACTTAAATAACTTATGGGTATTTGTTAGAGAACAAATTCACTAAGCTAGTTTGATATAAGAATTATATTTAAAATATTACTTGTATGCCTATAAAAAATTTCCATTATGATAATTATATAAGTGATTTTTTGACTTGAAATTTTCGAATTACATCATATAAAGATCATTTCATTTTGATACTACTTATAATATGAGCTCCATATAACTCATGTTAACTCTATATATATGGAGGTAATTGAATGATTGATATATAATTCGTCACCCTAAAATAATTAAGAAGAATATTCAATTATTCTTAATTAATATTAATTTAAGAGATCATTGATTAGTGGGAAATAATACTTGGAAAACAGTTTTAAAATGTTATTCATAAAATCAATTACTATTGGTGAGAAACTAATATGATTAGACTCAAATATAGTAGACATTAATTTTGTACTTCATAACACTATTGTATAATTAAATTATACAAAAAATCATGCATAAAAATGATACTCAAAATTACTTTGACGTTTCTAATATTTAGATGGTTATGATACGTTGCTAGATATCAATCTTGATTTATAGATATAAATTATTTAATTAAAAAAATTAAAGATAAATTAAAGAAGTTTAATTTATCTAATCTTAAATATGATTTATGATTATAATTCATATCCACTGTCAATATATTTAAGAAAAAAATATTTTAAATAAGTTGGACTTTATTACAAAATTTAAGAAACTTTAAATTAAAAATAATATATTTAATAAATAAGGACCAATAATAGGTATTAAATCTTATTTGAGTCTAATTGATATTCAATTATGATTAATTATAATAGTAATAAAATTTGAGTTTTATTTCAATTAAATTATTACAAGTTCAGGCCCTATTATTAAATAAGCTTTAAACTTTAAATAAGGTAGCACATATTCTACACCAATTATTAAAAAGTTCAAAGGCTATTAATTATATTCGATTGCTGACGCCTAACCAATTGCCTATCATGCACAATGAATAAGCTTGACAGAGAAGGTGGAAAAAAGAGTCATTCAAGCTTAGAATGTTAGGAACCTTATAGTCTTTAATGGGGTTGCTATTAACTGTGAAGAAATGTTGATCCCCATCAAAACTTCCTCTTTAAAATGTTTCTCAGCGCATAATAAATTTTCTGGTCCACTTTCAGATTAGTTACAAATTCTTTATCAGTAAGTGGCTTCCTTAAGATTGGTGTTTCGCCCTTTTTTTAATGCTTGAACTTACTCCAGAATTGTTTGATGCTTTACACTTGATTCTTCTTTTTTTTTTTTTGTCAAGCCACTCGGTATTTAGTGCCATAGAGGCAACTGATTAGTCCGAATTCGAGCCGGGTAAAACCCTTATGGGACAACGAAGCTCTCCCTCACAAGTTTTAAAGCGACTTCATTCTTAAGACTCGAATTTGAGACATTGGTTAAGGATGGAGAAGCTCGTGTCACTTCAATACAGCCCTCGTGGGTACTTGATTCCTCTATTATATTTGCTTATTTATCTAAATATTGTGTCTCAGGGTGTTGCTACTTCCGAAGTTGACTCTTCTTCTTAGTTTGGGTCGTGTAGTTTGTTTGAACTTAGATTACTTGGATGTTTATAAAAATTAAAAACTTCCGTTTATTAAATATCAATAAAATTGAATACTTGCATAATATTATAATTAAATTGTTAAATTTGGGGAGTTAATTAACTTATAGCATTGATTTGACAAAGAGCATAATTTATAGTTAGCTAGTAAGATAATTAACTCTAATTTTTATTTTTCGTCACATAATAAATATCATTATTTATGATAAGTCATGTTTAATAAACATAAAAATGTGCTTTTTATGTAATTTTGGGATATTACGATTTTCTATATTTAATTGCTTGTTTTTAAAAAAGGAACTCTACAATACTTTTATGAGCAAATTTTCAAGGGAACATATTAGAGCAGATCAGAGACAACATCTCTAACAAATCTGTCAAGATAAAAGCTTTAAAACGATTCTGTCTTACGATTCTATCTTTAGGTGTGTATATAATCATTGGTAAGGTGCACAGACTATATATAGTCGTTTCTATATTCAATAGGGCTTTGTATGCATCTGCCTATCTACTACAGTAGACCCTACAATTTCAGGAGTTTGAAATATGACATGGACCTAACCTTGGACGTTAGGAGCGTTGGATTTCATTTTTGTTTGATTTCCTCTTTTAAACAAAAATAAAAATCTACTTTTATTCTTCTAAATAACATAGATCACATATTCGTATATTATTTAAATGCGATAGGATTTTTTTCTTTCTTTATTTTCAATTTTTTGTTTATATGAAGTTATATCTTTTCCAATAAATTTTTTATAAAAATGTCCTATGACACCTAAATAATATACAAATATGTGATATCTATTATTTAGAAGAATACATTTGTGAATTTAAAAAATATTATTATAAATTAACTAGTACAGAATAAAAAATGTATATACAAATATTTATTCAAAAATTACCTTATCCAATAAATAAAACAGTAGAAGAATTATTCTTAATTAAACAACATGATAACCTAGTAGATTATAATTTAGGAAGTGCTATTTCAATAGTAAAAGAAGTATTATCACAAAAATGCTTAGAAGCAAAATTACGTAATTCACTAAGACATAAAGATATTCAATTATGTTGTTCTTAATATTCAGAAGTACCTCAACAATATGGATGTGACTCTCTTATCTATATAAAAAAAAAGAAAACATAAATATAACAAATATAAATGGCGAAAATATCCCACAAACAAGTATAAGAAATTCCCATTTAAACCTTATAAAACATTTTTTTAGAAAGAAGGCTTATAGACAAACCAAGCCAAAGAAAAACTATTGTCCTCGTAATAAGAAAACATGTAAATGTTGGATATGTAAATGCTTCTTAAACTAGTCTTCATAAGTTTAAAGAAATACTAAATTGAAATACAGAAAACTATAATCAAGAACAAATACAATTACAACAACTCTCTAAATAATTTCAAGAATATTACAAAATTCATTATTCATGAATAGTTGTCCTATTTGTCAATTTATGTCACAAATATTTATAATGCATGACTGTACACTCTGTAACCAATACCATGGGCTTGTTTTAATCTAAAAAGTAATACATTATAATGTTTTTGTGATGAACAGGTAAAGGCTGTTAATAATTTTGTATTTTCATGTAGTTTTAATTGCCAATAACCTGATTTTGCGTCGAGTGTAGTGAATCAATGATGTCATTTTAATCTACTAATAGTATAATCTTTTCTTCGTAATTTATGTGCATCACCTATAGTAGCTTTATTTAATTCTTTATAGTTGATTACCATTCTTCTTGTACCACGTTTTTGTTCATCATGATTATTTACATAAAAGGTTGGGGCTGAATGATTATTTATGTGCATCACCTCCGAAAATAAAGAAATTTCTTAGCAACACTTAAATTGCCCTAATCCCTAAAGGTAGTTCGAGATGGAATTGGTTACCTGAGAAAAGTAGCTAGTGAGAGCAGAATTGAGAAAAGGAATCCCATGGATCATCGCAAGCATCACCATCGAAGCATTGCAATCAGCCTCATTAATTGAGTAAAAGATTGAAGATTCGAGAAAGACAAAATTCATTTTACCCTAATCGTCAAACGATGTCTTTTGTTGAACATTGTCGTTTAAGCTATTTAGGTGTATCTAGTGAGCCAAGTGGGACTATCTACGAGGGATAGCCATTCAAATGTATTTCTTCTCTAATTTTTAATGAAATTGTTTAATTTCTCAAAAAAATATTTTTGAAATAATTCTAAACATTTATTAATAAATTCTTGTACATCTTCTTGTGTATATGGAATATTATTTCTAATATTAATTTCTTGTGTAGGATTTTTTAAATTTTTTTCAACCAATTGATTATTAGTATTCTTTTTAGGATCTAATGGATTTTCCCTACAAACTTGTTCTATTAAAGTTTCTATTTTAGTTTGTAAAATAAGATTATTAAGAAGATAAAATTGTAATTGACTTAATTTTTCTGTTATAAGTTGTAAATTTTTATAATAAGTTGTATGGTATATAGGAGTTTTGAGGATTATGGATTTTTGATTTAAGGATTTTATTATTGGTGCTCGTAAAGTTATATAATGTAAATATTTGACAAAAAAGATTATATAATTTAAGAAAATTATTTCATATAATTAATGATAATCGTGATTCTTGTTGATAAATTGAAATTATAATAAAAGTGTAATTTTCAATAATGATATTATTATAATAGCTTACATACCAAATAGATTTAATATTTCCATCTTCTATTATTTATTTGTAGAGGTGTATTAAATTTTTTCTAATTGCGTAATAGTGTTTTAGATGTTATACAAATAGTAGCACCTGTATCTATATAAGCATTAAAATTTTTATTCTGAATAATCACTTGAGTAAAGGTTATATTTGGATTCAATTGTTGATTATGACGTTTGGAACTTATAACGATATAATGAGGAACTTGTTGAATTTGTTTCATAGGTTCTAAATTAGATTTAAAGGCTGAATTTAGAATATTAATTATTCGTTTTGGGCATTCGTTTGGCCATTTGCACAATGACCTTCTTCTTTACGTATCCAACATTTACATGTTTTCTTATTATGAGGACAATATTTTTTCTTTGGCTTAGTTTGTCTATAAGCCTTCTTTCTAAAAAATGTTTTATAAGGTTTAAATGAGAGTTTCTTATACTTATTTGTGGGATATTTTTTCCATTTATATTTGTTATATTTATGTTTTTTATGTCTTCTTTGTTTTTAATAGGTAAAAGAGTCACATCTATATTGTTAAGGTACTTTCGAATATTTAGAACAACATGGTTGAATATCTTTATATCTTAGTGATTTATGTAATTTTGCTTCTAAGCATTTTTTTTATAATACTTCTTTACTATTGAAATAGCATCTCCTAGATTATAGGTGACTAGATTATCACTTTGTTTAATTAAGAATAATTCTTCTACCATTTTATTTATTGGATAAGGTAAATTTTAAATAAATATTTGTACATAAATTTTTTTCTATACGAGTTAGTTTATAATAACATTTTTTAAATTCACAATTGTAATCTTCTAAATAATAGATGTCACATATTTGTATATTATTGTGATGCCATAAGGCATTTTTTCTTTCTTCATTTTCAATTTCCTGTTTATATGAAGCTAAATATTTTCCAATAAATTCTTTGTAAATTTCGTTGATAACTACGTGAAAAACTTTTATTGGTTCAATAGCATTAAGAAACTTAGTGGTATTTTTTATTCGTATTTCATTATCTAATAAAAAATTTAATGCTATACCAGTAGTTTTATAGGTAATAAAATTCCATAAAGTATTAATATATATTTGTTAATCATTTAAAAGGTTTTTCTAATTGAATGACCAAGGCTAATCTATTAGACCATTCAAGTAATAGTTTTTCTAAAGATAAGATACAATCTAAATTAAGAATTTCATTGGGTCCTAATGTGATATGTTTTGGTATATATTCTGCAGGAAATTTTTGTATCCTATTATCTCTTTTATTATATCCAAAATGATTTAATTCTTGTTGTTCTATAGGTTTATAATTCTAATTATAACTAGATTTATTTTCTCATTTTCTTTTTTCTTCACTTTGACTTGTTTCAGGTTGTTCTTCTATTTTTGAACTTTTTGATTTTAGTTTATATATATATATATCGACTTCATAACATAAATTATTTCATCTTGATTAATAATAGGTTTTATAAGTTCATATTTTAAAGAATTTTTTTTCTTTATCTAATGTTAGTTTATTTACTAACGGTATAATTTCTTCCAATTGATTTTTTATATCTTGTTCTATATTTTCCATGGTTTTACCAAAGTTACGTTTGATGAGCTAGATGACTCTGATACCAACAACTTATTAACTAAAAAGTATTTGTAAATTAAAATTTATTTGTTAATATATATTTTGATTATTAAAAATAATTATAAAATTAAGATAAACTAAATTATCAATATTATATTAATCATAAAAAACAACAATAACAATACCTAGTAGAAAATCTCACTGAGATGCAGGGTCTGAAGAGGTTCAATAGTCCGCAGTTTTATCTCTAATTAGTAGAGAGACTGTTTCTAAATGACCTACATAAGGAAAAAAAAAAGTAGAAGAAAAAGGGACAAATACTAATAAATAAAAAACAAATAAAAATATAAATAGTTAATGGTAGATCAGTATAAAAATAGGAACATAAAATAAAAATTATAAATAAGTTAAAAATAGATAGAAACTAAAAAAAAATTAAACAGAATTTTATAGTAAATTTAAAATGAAACAAAACTAAAGATGAAAATGGAAATAAACGAGGCAAGAGAAATATAAACGATAGTATAGTGAACTGTTCGTGATAATTTTTCATCATAAAATGTAGAAAATTCATGTGACAACGTCTAAAAATGGAGATTTTTGCCGAAGCACAAGAAAAGAATACATTTTTGTTGCAACTTGATCATTATGTTCTTAACAGGTACTTCTTTATCAAGAGAACCAAAGATTATCATAAAGTTCTCTGGAAAAATCTTAAGATTGAGAAACAAGTGAGGTATTGGGAGAAGTTTTTCCAGATTCAAGGGTGGTGGAGAAAGTTCTAGTCAGTTCATTCGAAAAATCTGAGCATGAAATTGTTTCTCTAAAAGATTCAAATGGTTTGTCACAAATGAGTCTTCAGCAATTTGCAAATTCTCTGCAAGCTGTACTGGAATAAAGGAAAGCTTTCAGGAATGTAAGTTCAATTGAAGGTGCACTTGTTGCAAAAGCAAAAGGAAAAGAACACTTGAGAGAATCCTATAAGAACAACAATGACAACAAAGGGAAAGGAAGAGTATGGCAACTTCGAAGGTGGAAACAATGCAGTTGCAGTCATGGAAAAGGAAGGAAAGAGAATTCCCTCCTTGCAAATACTCCAGAGAACTAATCACAATGAGTTTTACTGCTGGATGAGGAATATCCAATGCAGAAAGTACAAGCAATTTGATCATTGTCAAAAGCATTTTAAGCCCAAAATTGAGGCTCACAATAGAGTAAAAGTTGCAAACAACACCGAGTTACAAAGCACAAATTAATTTGGTTACTAGACACAGGATACACAAATCGCATGACACCAAACCAAGAATTGTTAAAAAATCCTTGACAGAGCCTATATATCAAAGGTCAAAATTGGATATGGAAGCTACATGAAGGTGAAAGGAAGAGATACATCACTATTTAGATTCTAACATATATAAAACTGCTCACTGATGTTTTTTCTTTACCTGAAGTAGTTGAAACTTCATTAGTACTGGTCAATTATTTAATTTGGTTATGGACTCAATTTTCATGATGGAGTGTATGATGTGAAGAATAGAAAAGATGAATTGCTTTTTACTGTTAAGATGGTTGCTAGAAGCTTTAAATTAGATTTCAGTTCTTCTTGTTTACCTATTATTGATAATGAATATACATCTAAACAATTTATGATCTATCTTAAAAGGGAAGGAATTAAACATCTATTAAATGTTCGATTCACTTCAACAACAAAGTGCAGTTAGTGAGAGGAGATTTTAAAAGAGGTAAACTAGATCAGAAGTCAAGCATAATGTGTGGAGATTTTTTCTTGGTTGGAAATTAACAATATTATGATTGCGACAGATGTTAAAAGTTACAAAGGAAGCAATTTGGAATTGAAATGAGTCCAAAATTGAGAAGTTGTAATCAAAGAATCTAATTGAGAATGTTCATCAACAGAACATTGATGATATACCAGTGAGACTCTAAATTATTGACAGATGCAATTTAGCAACCTTAAAGCAATTAGTGTAACGATCCTCAAGTCCATATCAAATTTGTAGAATTTTTTTTCTCTTTGGCATGACCAAGATGCACCAAGTTTCTAATAGTAAAAAAACATACTGCAATTTCAGTAAGTAGCTCGTTGTCAAAGTTCCATTTGTTCTAACTTTTGACATCCAAAATTTTGTTGCTAATCAGAAGAATAAAATATATAGATAAAAAATTGAACACTGAATAACAAGCTTGCAACTACCATTACGTAATCCAGGAACGCATGGAAAGTGGCATAGATAATGTCGACGCATACCATTCGCATTCTTCTGTATATTTCATCATGAGCTGTTGGAGACACTATATGTGTATGTTGATGAGAGACAGAGGATACAAGGAGATAGGTAGGATCATTACATGAAGAGAACTATTGCAGTTAATTGGTGAGCAAATCTCCCTTGGCATATCTGTCACCAATTTTCCCTATTGTGGCTGATCTGCCAAAGAAGACTTGCTCAGTAATGGACCTGCAGAACATATATTTAATCTGGTAAGGGATTAAAATCATTCTACTTATAGGGTGAAGCTTTGGGATGATGCAGAGGTACTTCGACATGATATAAAGATATGTGAGCTGTCCACATTCTCACTATGTTAATATTTGGGTTTTATTCTATTATCCTCAAGGCGCAATCATACAAGAATTTCATGTCTTGGCATCGACATATAAAAGGTATCTTATCTTTCTTAGTTGTTGTATAGATAGCCTCAATACCTTTGCAACTTTCGTAACTGGTAAGCATTTTCTTTGAAGAATAGTAAGATCTTCCGTACATTAATACCGTATTGTGTGACAACATTTGGTTTATTGAACATATTAGTCATGCCATGTGAAAGTTAGAGGTTACACAGGGAAATTCCTTAGATATTGTTCGAGATGTGTGGTCCTTAGGTTTTAAAAGGCAAACAACTATTAGTAGATCGGTAATTGAGAGGAATTGCTTGTCAGAATATGGAAAAAGGATCATGAAAGGAGACTGAAGACAGCTTGTAACAGCATCAGTTCTATGGGCATCAAGATAAGGAAGATCCACTAGAATGTGCTTCCATACGGTAAACGGTCTGCTTTCCTACAATCCTACCTTACTTGTAGCAGTGGGTGTACAAAATGTGGTTCATGTGATTGAAAATATCAGCTTAGAGAAACGTTATCTTCATTCCTTAAGCTCTATATGTAGTGCATGAAAAAAGTAGTTGAAAGGAGACCTCTATCCAGAAAATAGGGGACCCTGCCGTTAACGTTATAAGTGAAAGAACAACGTTTAAAGGAACGATCCTGGGCATATACCTATCAGCTTAGACAGAATATCCACTGTGTACGAATAGTGGATGATTGATATGCAACAATTTAAGTTCGAACCTTGGGGATGATTGTACGTGGGCAAAGAGGTGACAAGGGTGGTGAAGAGTAATAGTGCAATTCCAGTTCGCTACTTCACCGCCAAAGGAGAATTGGCCTGCCATTCCACTGCACTGCAGTTCTACTTCCACAAGGCCAATGGTTCCGAATATAATACACTTCGCACATTACGTGTAGGTCTTTGCATGTCTAATTTGTTTTCTTCCTAGTACCGCGTATAAAAGATTCGGGCATTATCAGAGAAAACCAGAGGATAATGTTGTGGACTGTCAATCCCTTAACGGATGATTGTCTCGGAGCAATTTTCCCAGGTCATGGTTTGATCATCTTTTGGCCAAAAAAGGGGGCGTGTGCAAAATCAACTTGAGCAACTTCCTTCTTATTACTGACTTAGCTTTCTGTTACCTTCAATAGAATGAATTTCCACTGTTGATTAATATATCACAGTTGTCCAATCATCAACAACTTCTCGAAAACCACATAAACAATCTAGATATGCATTTACACTATATGTGCAGTAAGTAGTGAGAAGATGCTCATTTTAATGTTAAGAATTTTAGATGCTATTAACCATAACCCAATCTAAACAATCTAAATTCTGTTTAAGTATCAAATGTTAAATCTTAGAAGGTAATATCAAAATGAGATCAAATTCACTCCAGATGATGCATACCTTTGCTAGAACCTGATATTTTCTCCCAAAAAAACTGAGGAACTTGGTTTGATATGTAGTGAGCTCATTCGACACAGAATTAATATCTGCAACTTTTCGTCTCTCCATTTCGCAGTTATGTTGCAGAATGTTTTTGGGAAATCGAAGGAAATTCATTCCAAAAGGAAGTAAATAGTACAAGTCCAAAAGAATAACAATTCAGACATAGCTACAAAGCTGAAGTCGAGCTACCAGTCCAGTACAGTAGCAAGTTTACCAAAGTTTTGACCCAGAATTTTGTTAGGCTGTGACAAGTTTACTCTTCTTGTGTTGTTTATGTATCTGTTGACCAATTTCACAAGTTTTGAGTTAAATCTATGACAATATTCGACGTCTTCTGACATTGATAAACTAATGAAAAGAAAAGCCTATGGTTCTTAGGGTTACAAGAATTACAACTTCCTTAAAATAAAAGAGCTTGAACAAATTTGAGAAATTGTTGGATGTTTCATATAATATCTTGCAATTACTAAGGGACAAATAAAGCAAAAAAATATCTCTTCTTTTCTTCAACTCACATTTCTCATGATCAGAGAATTACAAATTTAAGCCCTTTTAACCTTTTTTCTTTTTTTTTTTGAAGCTAGCCCTTTTAACCTATTCTTAGGTTAGCTTGCTCAATGCATTAGTCTAATAAACACAGAAAATCTGACATTATGCTACTGCTTGTAAGATCAAGAAAAAAAATTACATGAATTCTTGGTTGCCTACTCTGCAGTTAAAATTTAATGTCAAATTGGATACTCAGCTATTCAATGGTTCTTGCTTGGTGATTAACGCATATGCATTAAGGAGATCAAAAGTTCGCTTGTGTAGACAGCGTTGGATTAGAATTTCTCGGATAATTGTGAGTTTTACTGGACTATGATGATTGCAGTGCCTCTATGAATGGAAACATTTATACGTCATACACTTTTCATCTAGTAATTTCTTTTATTCGAGATATATATTGTTTGATTTCCACAACTAGAACAGAACAATTTGTATAGACGTCAGATGTGCTAAAATTCTCACATTCACAAACATAAAAATTTATACAGGAGATGAAATATATGTCCCTTTGTATACGAAGTTCTTCTCAGCAGATTCTATACAATATCTCCTTACATATATACATCACATATAGAAATGGCCTCAGAATCCAGCACGTTATGTGCATCAGATCCCTCTAGTTTGCGTATCTGAAATAGTCAGAAGGCCTTATCTTAGAGTTGAAATGTCATTCAGTCCCTGCACTAAACCATCAGTTCCATAAATATAGGCTGCTATATTTTCATCAACTGCTTTTCCATTGTCAATGTTCAACTGCTTAACTGCAATTAATCTCCGAATATACACCCGCTCCCATCTGAACCAATTCAAATTAACTAGTGAAAATGATAATAGATTGGCCTGGAAATCTCTCAAGTACTACAAATGCCTTCTTTTTCTTTCTGTTAATAAATACATCATATGGTGGGGAAAGTTCTATAGGGAAGAACGATTAAGGTATACCAGCAAGAATTATCGGTAAAGCATCAGACCATGAACTTACCTGCAGGTAAAGCAAAAGACTGACTAATAATAATTACAAACTAACAATGGATATGCCTATACTAGTCGATGCTGATCAAAGTGTAAATACTATTGTTACACAGTCCCTTAAGGTTATCATGAATATGTTGAATGCGGAAAGAATACCAACCCTAGAGTAAAATGTTTCATTTCGGAAAGCCCTAGAGTAAAATGTTGTTCGGAGAATAATAGAAATTCAGATTATCAACCCTATACAAAAAGTCACTGATGAAAAATAATCAAGACATAAACCACACTGTAAGTTAATCACAACTCCCGAAGAAAATGAGGATGACCCTTCTCCTTGTGAAGCCATAATGCAGAAATATTGCCGGGCAAATCTCCTTTGGCATGACACACACTAAAAGAATACACAATATTTTGAAGTGCTTCAAGGTGGATGCATGCCAATGGAGGTTTGCCCTGTAATTCAGCTGCACTTCTGGTCTGAAAGTCATGGCTTCGAAACCAACTATTTATACCATCTCAGAGGAAGCATATACGGTGGAATAATCCCTTCATTGTGTGGTAGAAGATTGTTACAGCAGTATATTCCTTAAATGGAAAGCCACTTCCACAATTGAAGCTTCTTGACAGAATTCGTAACGAAGCTTTACTTTCTGAAAGTAAATTTTATTTTGGAATAGAGCATCATATCCAGGTTTTTGTATGAGAAAGAAAAGGAACGTTATCTCTAGAGTAAAGATTAGATGTAGGGTTTTTTTTTTTCAGTTGATAATTTTAATTTAGTGATCCTTTGGATACTCGTAAAGAATGATAATCTTTTGACTAAATGACTCTACTGATATCAAGAAGGTGTTATTAGTTTATTCCTACAGTCAATTGATTGGATATAGTTTAATGACAAAATAATTTAAAGACATTATCTATCTTATACATATTTAAATTTGTATGATAAAGTCTATGAAGTAATATACATTACAAATGAAATTATAATGAGATTATAGTTATGAGTTTTATATTGGATTTATATATTATTTGTAAACCATTCCTAATTATTGTTTTATTAAGACTAGACATTAATAGAACATAAAGTTGGCACACGTTATGCTTTTTCTTATGAAGGAATCATATGTTAAAGTATAAAGATACTTAAACAAATGTGATATTATTTGTTAAAGAACAATTTGATGAACAAACTTAATATGAGAAATCCATTCGGAACATTACTTGTATATTTATGGAATTCTCATTGTGATGATTGTATAAGTAATCTTTTAACTTTAGATCTCTAAAGTTATCTTGCATAGGAATTGTTATGGTTTGATTTTATTTATGACCTATTTAATTATAAGTCGTTCAGACAGTAGTTATTAGATATAGCATGAACTATTTGGAGGTAATTGTGTGATCAAGATATGTTTATCATTCTAAAGTAATTAGGGAGAATATTTCATTGTTCTCGATTAGTATTGATTTGAGAAATCCTTATCTAAGAGGAATGACGCTTTGTAAATAGTTTACAAATATCATTAATCGAATCAATAGCTAATAATAGAGAACTAATAAGATTGGCTAAAAAAAAGTAGACATTAATTTCATGCTTTGATGATTTGGAACATTGTATGTTGATGAAAAGATTGAATTATACGGAAAAAATTATGCATGGAAAGGTTAGTCAAAACCACTTTAATATTTCTAAATATTTGGATGGTTATGATACATTATTAGATGTCAATCTTAATCTATGATTATAAATTGTTTAATTAGAGAATTAAAGATAAATTAAAAGAAGTTTTAAATTTTTAATTCTAATTATGAACTAGAATTATAACTTATAATCATTACCAACATATTTGGGAATCTAACAGGTTTCAAATATAGAATGTATTTAAGAGAACAAAGATATTTTACCAAGCTGAACTTGATTGTAAAGTTTGAGAAACCTTATTAAATATAAGATATTTAATAAATAATAATCAATATGAGATATTAAATCTTATTTGGGCATAATTAGTATTTAATTAGAATTATTTGTAATTCTAATTAAAGTTTAATTGAAAATATAATTTAATTGTAATTAAATTATTAAAACTTTCAAAACTTATTACAAATAAGCTTAAGCTCTAATGGAGCTAACACTTCTTACTTAACCTCTCAGAGTTGTAGAGTTCTCTCAACCTGTTCTGTGGATATATTAGAGATCAGACACTTGTGCGACTATGGCAGTTAACATGAATCTATTTCAGAAATGGTTCATGAAATACGACAAGAAAAGAATCAAGCTTCAGAATAAGATACAAATTAAGATTCAAACTTTGTTATGATTTATGTGTTAATTTTGTGATAAAATTAAAGTGATCTTGATTTTCAGAAAATTAAAATATAAAAAGTTTTATAATTATTCAACTGTGGTTGGGATTCGATCTCATCCCGATTTCTCAAAACGTGTATGATATCCACACAAGGCATCTACTTAAAAGACGATCAAAGAGGGTAGTACCATCAAACACTAAAGTGAAAACTTACAAGCTGTGAAAGATGCTTCACATAGAAGATGCTGGAGTATGTTCTTGACATGTTTATATTATAGTTGTAAAGAACTCCCCCTTCATGTTTGCCAAGGGTCGCCAACTGGAGTGAAGAGTCGCTTTGAATATGAAAGAACCGAGAAACAGCATTTAGATGCCTCATCTAAGAATGAAACTATTATATGCGATGCATTAAACGTACCATACTTAGAATGACATGATCTATTTCTCAAGGAAGCACTTAATTTGTGGCGCAGAGTTAATGGCATACCATACAGATATATATACTATAGTAGGATATACATCCAGATAATTCCTAAAATTAGATGCTTGTCTTTGCAGTCTCACTTGTTCATTAACTACTGTCGAAGGGTCATTTTTTGTTATCGCTATATAATATGGAAGAAGTGATGAAGTATTTCAACGGATAAAAATCTTCTTGCTAGAAAAAAATAGAGCCCGTAGGCCGTAGCCGTCAGGCAACCTTATACTTATTGTGGGCGTCAAAGAACAACTGGAACCCTTTTCCTTTGCATGTGATTCAGAAAGAAGAGCGCAGCTTTTTTAAAAGAGAGTCTCTTGCACATTAAAGATACTTTATAATGGAAGATGCCAAGCAAGCTCAACAAACCTTTGTGATCATTTAGAGGTAAAGACCATCGACATGGTTACCACAAGTCAACAAATGGACCCCAAATGATCTTCCCTACGCAGAAAATTGTAGCAGCTGTTGCCCGGATTGATGGACGAGTGAGTGGTGCATCAATTAAAGCCATGCGTAAAAGGAGATTCTTAGACCGCAAAGCTTAGTCGTACAAAACTTAACACGAACCTGAAGGGCAACAAAGTGTAGTACACAGCTATCGTGCATAGATTCTCTTTGTAGAAACTGTAACTTAACTTTGTTAGAAATGGATACTTTGGTAGATACTTAGTTGTAGTACTTACTGTCTATTTTGCTAAATGAGTCCATTCATTGAGAGTCTTTTGCTTAAATAGGGAATAAACTTGATTATACATACCTAATTATCAGCTAGAAGATTATAGTAGAAATGGAAAACTATATACTCCTTAAATAGACAGATTGACTAGCCAGCTGTAATCCTAATTAAAGAAAGCTATTTACATAATAATTACAAATATATGTAACGGCTATATATGAAAGTAGTAATTACAAAGATAAAATCGCCATACTAACATCCCCACTCAAATTGATGCTGCACGATCAAGAAGCATCAATTTGCCAACAAGAAATTGATGGCGTTGTCGAGTCAGAGATTTGGTAAAGACATCAGCAACTTGAAGAGTAGTAGAAACATGCGGCAGTGAAATGACACTTTGATCGACAGCTTCTCGGATAGAATGATAATCTACTTCAATATGTTTAGTACGCTTATGGAAAATTGGATTCGTAGTAATTTGAATAGCACTGGTGTTGTCTGCATAGAGCACTGATTTAAAACCCGGACCGGACCGGCCGGTTTGACCGGTGACCGGTCGGCTATCCAGTCCGGTCCACTCTTAAAAATCAGTTCTTAATTAAACCAGTATGAACCGGTTAAAATTGGTCAATTGACCGGTTAAACCAGACTAGTCGAATTGGTTCGACCACCGGTTTAATGACATAACCTTCATTAACACTTCTACTCTCTCAGACGTCGTCGGTGGCTTCTAAAACTACAATAGTTCATTGGGGATGGGAGAGTACTGGAGACCAGCGGTGAGAGAGCTTCTTCGCATGCAACAGTACGTAGCTTAATGCTTTGTGGTGAGAGAGCTTCTTCGCGTTTCCATCACACTCACAGGATACCTTTCCTTTCGAAGTAGAGATACCCCAGATCCATTCTTGCTTCCATTTTCTATAGCATCATCTCCTCTCCCCTTTTAGGTATGGATACGCTTCTATGTTCTTCATCTTTCAACGCCTCAGTTTGTTTACTTTTTATCCTGTATGCTCGCATTAATCTGTTCCTTTTTATGATTTCTGATGCTTAATGTATTGTTCGATCTTCATCAAAAATTGTCTTTTTTTTCTTTTTTCCTACTCTCATTCGAATTTCGTTAACAGTTTTGAAGAAAACTGGTTTTTGTAGGACTAATTTCTGGGACTAATATTATGATGAATGGAATCATGGGTGATATGAAAGAATGCATGTATATTGTTTGATGAAATGCCCCACCCTTCTAATGCATGTATAGTGTGTGTTTAAAGAAAATTGTGGAAGTATGCTTAACCAAAATCGTAAGCAAAGGAAGCAAGCACATATTCAGGAACACAAATTTGTAGAATTACATTAGTTTTTTGAAGTGTTGCAATATAAAGTTCAACTATGGAGAATAGGCTACCGAGTAATCATCACTCACTTCACTATTTAGAGCCGTGGTTGCTGTGCCTCGTTCATCAGGATCTATTGAAAGAAGGGTTTCAATTAAAGGTAAAGCTGAAGGTGGGAAGTC
>JAOTAX010000002.1:35962260-35987057 GCA_025629825.1 Erythroxylum guanchezii
TGCTTAATTAAGAAGAATTATATGAATTGAGTTTAGATTGAGGAGAATTTTCAAAAAGGGAAATCGATACGGATTTGAATTAAGTTAGACCGATAGTCTTAAGGTTTCCGACGCGGTGTTTTCTAAAATATTTGTTCACGAATGTCAAGATTTTGTTTCAGTTAGATTCGAATTCGACTTGCCTTTGATCCTTTGAAATTTTAAATTTGTTTCTTCGATTTCGTTTGGTTTCCGTTCCTTCGATTTTGCTTCGGATATGATTTGTATTTCGCCTTTTGTTTCCGTTTCGGATCGCTTTGTTTGTTTTCGCTTCCACATTTTGATGTCCGGATTTTGATTTCGTTTTCGTTTTTCGGTTAGGGTCCGGCTTCCGAGGTCGGGTCTCAACAGTGTGGTATGAGAGCAAGTTAATGAGTTGAGGTTCGTTATGGTCTTTTGTTACGAGGGTTGGGTTCCGGGATCGGGATCTAATAATATAAATTTCTTCTTTAAGATCTCCACGGAGAAATGCAGTTTTCACATCTAATTGCTCAAGATGCAAGTCAAATATAACACACATTGCCAAAACTACTAGAACTATAGTGAGTTGAACCACAGGAGAAAATATTTCATTAAAATCAATACATTCTTTCTGAGTATATCCTTTTACCACCAATCTAGTACGAAATCGCTCCACTTATTCATCACCACTTCGCTTGATCCTATAAACCCATTTATTGCCAAAAGGCTTTCTTGCTTGCAATAATGACACCAGCTCCCATATCTTATTCTAATGAAGTGCTTCAATTTCTTCTTGCATTGTTATCATCCACTAAGATGCATTTGAACTATTCACTGCTTCTTGAAGAGTTGATAGCTCCCCATCCTTAATTAAAAGACAGTATGCAATATTTGCCTCCATAATATAGTCTGAGTGCCAACTCGGTGCTCTTTTTATGCGAGTTGATCTCCAAGTATCTAGAACATCATATTCAACTAGTTCTTGCTCCTCGTGCTCTGGTGCAACTTCACAAGAATCATTTTAATCAACTTCCCTATCCACTCGTACTGTTGAAGTTTATAGATTCTCTTGTACAGTGCCAACATTTTCTGCTTACTCTTGATCCTTATCTTCCATGAAGATAACATCCCTACTAATAACAATCTTGTGGGTAGTGGGATCCTACAAACAATACCCCTTCACACGTTTAACATACCCTAAGAAAAAGCATCTTTTAGATTTTGGATCCAACTTTGTAGCTTCTTGGGTATTGAATATCACATAAGCAGGACTTCCAAATATATAGAGGTTGGAATAATTCACTGGTTTACCAGTTCACATCTCCATCAGCATCTTCAACTCAATTGTAATTGATGGAGCTTGATTCACTACATAATAGGCAGTATTGACTGCTTCTGTCCATAATTTCTTATCTAAGCTTGTTGTCCTCAACATCACTCTTGTTCTTTCCAACAGAGTTCTATTTATCTGCTCTGCTACTCCATTTTGTTGAGGAGTGTATGCCGTCGTGAACTACCTTTTGATGCCTTCTTGCTTGCAAAATTCATCAAATTCTTTACTATTATATTCTCCTCCAATATATGACAGTAAACACTTGATCTTCTTACTAGATTCGAGTTCCACCCACGCTTTGTGAAATTTGAATACTAAAAACACATCTGCTTTCCTCTTGATAGGAAATACCTAACATCTCCTCGATTAATCATCTATGAATGATACAAAGAAATTGGCTCCTTCTAGGGACATAATTGGTGCTTGTCATATATTAGAGTGAATCAATTCTAGAATTTCTCTGCTTTTGAACTTTGATGTGTTGGATTTCAATTGATGCTGCTTACTCACAATACAATGCTCACAGAAGGGTAGTGAAACCTTTGTAAAACCTGGAAGTAGATTATTCTCTACAAGTACCTTCATTCCTTATTTTGACATATGTCCAAGCTTTTTATGCCATGTCATTGCAAATTTGTTATCTGGATTAGTGACCACAATGGATGCCTCTCCTTCTGGCAAAGTTACTCCCTTCAGTATGTGCAGATTTGCAACAACCTTCCCTACTTTCATAAATACCAATGCTTCTGTAATCACTTTCATGATTTTGTTTTGAATCTCAAATATAAAACTGAGATCATCTAGTTGTCCTACAGACATCAAATTCTTCTTCAGGCCCTCCATATGTCGTACTTTTCCAATAGTCTAAATTGTACCATCATACAACTTTAACTTGATAGTGTTAATACTAACGATCTTAAGAGCTTGATCATTACAACTATACATAGATCCTCTAGAGAGATATTCAAACTGATGGAACCATTCTCTTTGAGAGGTCATATGAAAAGTAGTTACTAAATCAAACAGCCAGACATTAGCAAATCTTCTCCTTCCTCTAATAGCCGTTGCTGCTTCATAAACTATTGCACTTCTATAATCTGAAGTACTTGAAATGTTTTCTTGAGGAACAAAATCTTTCTTATTTAGATTCCAGCAATCCTTTTTCAAGTAACCTTTCTTGCCACAATTGTAGCATTTATAGTTCTTACTTTTGGATTTTGATCCACTATGATTGTGACTCCCACTTGAACCACGTTCCATTGATTTACCTCTCATCACCGCCAAGGCCTCCACTTGTTGCGAATTTATCAGCCTATCTTGCTTACTTTTACGTCGACTCTCTTTTTCCAGAATAACAGTTGCAATATTTTCGAAAACTAGAGTGTCTGTGTTATTTGTTAAATTTATCACGAGTTGATCATACGAATCTGGTAGAATTTAGAGTAGAAGTTTCGCACGTTCACTTATCTATATTGAGTGCCCCAATGAAATGAGTTAGAAAAATAGAGTATTTAAAGTATTTAAATGCCCCGTCACCGAAGTGAATTTCACCATGCGTAAAGTGTATAGTGTCCTCTTCAAAAAAAATTTGTTGTGGAGTGATTGGCCTCATACAATTTTGTAAGGTGATCTCATATTTCCTTTGCAGTCTTCTTTTCCTCTATGCTGGACAATAGTCCATTAGCTAAAGCAAGGTGAAGAATAGCTACAGCATTCCTAACCATCTTGTTTCACTTTTCATCTATGACTCTAGCTGGTTGTTCACTAATAGCCACCAGATAATTATCTTTCCTCAAGATTGCCTTTATCTTTAGCTTCCACAGTGAGAAATTGCTCCCGTTGAATTTTTCAATGTTGTACTTTGTTATCATTACTTCTATTACAACCGCTTTATGAATAGTGCCTTTGATAGGGTGAATAATATTCTAACTTATCATTTGAAGTGGAGGATCCACTTTTAGTGGCAATTACAGAGCATACAATAAGCAGATATACACACCTAAGGCTGGCTTTGATACCACTTATTATAAACAATTAGGACTTAGACAGAGTAGCATCGCAGCTAAAACGAAACTAAAAATATTGAAGATAACATAGACACACAGATTTTACGTGGAAAACTCCCAAATTAGGGTAAAAATTACGAGCAAGGATAGAAGAATTTTACCACTAAAAAAACTAGAAAATTACAAGGAGAAAAACTAGACTCACAAAATATACAAAATATTTTATCTCTCTTTTCACTCACTCTCATTTCTTTTCTCTACTAATGGGATGATTTGCTCTCATAGGCAGGAGACGTGTGGGATGGTTGGCCATTTAACCATTTATCCTTTACTCTTTTTTTATTTCAACTTTGGTAGGTACCAAAAATAGTGCCTACCATTTTTTACAAAAACTACATTGTATTGCAGTAAAATAAGACTTTTGTAAGTGCTTATGATATCTTGGAATGTAATAAACGTGAATGATAATGAACCAATTGAGTAGAGTTTTGTGAGATTTATGTAACCAATTTGGAAGCTATATTCACATGAATTGAAGTAGCTTTTGAGAGTATAAATTTTGGAAAACTTAACCTATTAATGATGATCCTAAGTAGACGAAATTCGAGGAGAATTGAGAGAAATTAGATAGTGCACATTAAGGCACTCATCCCACAATCGTGGGAAGGTCCCCCACGATCGTGGCCAAAGCTTTGAAATGATAATTTCAATTTTGTGAATTTGTTGAACCAAATGAGGATAAGTCACTCTACACTGGTGTATTTGGACTTGATTTAGGCTTGAAATTAACATAGATTGTTTCTTAATTAATTGGTTAAGGGTTTGATAAGTTTAGGTTGTTAATTGATATCATTACTTAATGAATGGATTGCCTTGATATCAAAGTATTTAAATCTGGAAATTTTGAGTTGTTAAAGGAATAAAGGTGTTCTTATAAATGCAAATATGATTCAAAGGATATGACTAAGGTGTATTAGGTATGAATGAATGAGAATTGGAAAATTGTGTGAATGTATAGTGCTGGAAAAGGTTGATGAATGTATGATTGATGAATTTAGAGTAATCAAACTTACTCAAGTTATAAACCTGAATGCAAAGTGGTAATATACAAGCTATAATAATTGAACGATCAAGATTTGTGATTAAGAATACATACCTGGAAAGGTCAATTGAGCATGCATTGAACATGACACATATACAAGTGCATGAGTGTATATTCATATGATTGGACAAATTAGCAATTGTGAACTATGTGTGTATTGCTTGACTATAAACGCACAAGTTGATCGCCAACATCTAGACATCGTCGGATCTTCAAGGCAATAGTTATTCTAGAGCATACTGTATATTAACCTAGATGTGTAAACTCAATTAATGCTTCTATTGAATTGTATGTGTAATGTTGAATGTATGAACAATTGAATGATGAATCCCAGACTTAGATCTAAAGAATTTGATGTATGACATTAGCACATTAAATGAACGGTACTGAAAGCATAATACGTGAATTGATGCATCTCATTACATTGAAATGCATGATCAGATAAAGGAGTTGTGACCGGAGTAGCCATTGTGTGAAAAAGAGCTTTAAGCTCAGGATTGTGCACAGAAAGTCACATGCTTAGATAACAATGAGCCCAGTATCTACAATGAATATGGGACAATAAATGAAATGAGTCCGGTATTCACAACGGATACGGGACATTAAATTGGGTTGATATTCACTCGGTCATAACACAGCAAAATAAGAATGGAGTCACATATGCATTTACATATACAACTTTACATGTATTATATGAATGATTGAGATGATTTATTGGAATGTTTTGAAATAGTGATATGAAATAATTGAATACATGTTGTACTTGTTGACATATAATATAAAGTGATGTGATATTCAATGATGGATGATGTGCTATACTTGGTGAATTGGGTTATATACTTGTCTTTATGTTCTAACTTGAGTGGGCAAATCGATAATGGTTCACTCACTGAGTTCATAAACTCATCAAAATTGCAACGTTGATTTTTAAGTTCAAGGGAAATCTAGCTTATAAAGCGATCTAATAGCATTCTAGTACAGTTATTTCGGGGACAAGAATGGCTCAAAGGTTTGGTCAGCTAATACCTAAAAAGTCTAGATAGATGTCTTTTTGTATTAACATTCTATGTTATGACACACATTGTCTCTAGTGTGTAATTTTTATACTGTATGATGTACTAGGATTGAGTTCAAAACTGTTCTGTATGGTCTACTTGAATTTGGAATGTTAATGACATATATGACTTATTATGATTGTGAAGGAAAGATGTATTTGGAATGCTTAAGTTATATTGATGCCTCAGACTGTATTAATGTGATTGTTCTAACGTACCATTTCCGTAGAGTATATTTTCGACTATCCGTTGATATGATCGTGCATATGCGTTATGAGAGTGGTAAGTTATATTTTGGCTGCTACATTTTCTCTTGTTTTTGAATGATTATTATAGGTTGTCTTTATTGTTGATTGGAAGTCTTGGTAGATGTGTTTCTCTTAGTGTTTGCATGATTCTTACGTTGCTATTCATTGTCGATGGTGTGTTAGTTTGGTGGCTATCTAGTGTTAGGTTGGTGGCTATTGTGTGTGACTTTGCAACTGTCATTTTTGGAATAGTGGTGTGCAAAAACTTCAGAATTTTTTGTGATTTTTATAGTTGTATTTTTGGGAGTATTAAGTTATCTTTGACAACTAATTTTTGACTATTCTATCCATCTTAGACAACTACATTTTCTGTAGTGTTGCGTCATTTTCAGGGTTGTCCAGATATTGGTTTTTGAGTGAAAAAGTCTAAGAGATGTGTGTTGTTGTAGGTGTATTTTCGATGACGTTTCGGTGATGAAACATTTGTTCGATTGATGGTTATCGATGTTGTTTTGTGCGTGGACTGATCGTGACTCTTCTCAATAATTCATTGCATATATTGTTTTACCACTCTCCATACTTTCGATAAATGAAGCTTTATATTTAGGGGAGTTATTTTTATATCAAGTGTTCTCTTTGTTTATGTTGTTATTGTTTCAATCACTTGAGTTGTTTAATTCTTATCTTTATTTTTAAATGTTGTTGAGAAAATTCTCTGTTGAGGTTAGCATAAGGCGGTTATGTTATTGAGTGTGAATTACTTTTATGGGTTGTGAGGATGAGGGATAGTGTGAAGGATAGGGTGTGTCGGCTCTGTAATGTCTTGAGTAAAACTATTGTTGTTCTTTAGTGAAAGTAATTAAACTGAGTGAAGGCCTCGCAAAAGTAAGCAAGGTGTGTCAAATTACGTTAACAAATTTCGAGTGTTGATTTGTTTATTTTATTTTTACTTTTTTAATTTTGGTTTGTGCTCGAAAATTTACAATTATTGACTCAGTTGCTTTATATCAAGCAATCACAAATACAGTTCAAAGCAACTACGGCTAAACTAGATTTTTGCGAAACAATATCGTTTTGGATCTTTAATTGGTATTAGAACGGATCACCGAATCAAAACTTGGTACATCAAGTTGGTGCAAATCAGTGTTTCACAATTATGACTATAAGAGAAGGGGCATCAATCATTTGGCCTCCGTTACTAGATTGTTGGAATTACCCTACTCGGAAATTAATAATGAAAGTATTCATTCAAGCACAAGGCACTATGGCATGGACTTCGATGTTGAATGGCTGGATACATCCAATGATGATTGATGAAAAGAATGAAGTGATACCTAAAGTTCCATCTAAATGGACAAAAGTTGAAGAAAGGGAGCGCTTGGCAATTCTCATGCATTAAATGCAATCTTCAGTGATGTCGATGAAGGATGCTTTATTATGATTTCTACATGTGAATCGGCGAAAGAAGCATGGGATGCATTGCAAACTATACATGAGGGATCGAAATCTGTGATAACATCAAAACTCCATATGTTGGCTGTGAGATTTAAAGAGCTAAAGATGGATGAGAGTGAAACTACTGGAGACTTCCATGAGAGATTGCATGGCATAGCAAACCAAGCACATCAACTTGGAAAGAAGTAATCAAATATGAAACTTGTTAAGAAGACATTGAGATCATGGCCTCCAAGATTCATACAAAATTGCAACCATAGAAGAAGCTCATGAAATCAATGAATTATATTTGGATAAGGTAATTGAGATTCTTACCCAACTTTAAGATAAATTTTTTGAGAGATAAATGAGGAAAAAAAACAAATGATTGACATTGCAAGCCAAGATTGGTAAAGCCTTGAATGACTTAGGAGATGAATCTGATGAGAATGAGGATATGGAGTTATTGAAAAGAAATTTCAACAAGTGGGTAAAGAAGTTGAACAAAGATATACCTAAGTTTAGGAAAAATGATGGGAGCTCATCAAATAATAACTTCAAACAACAAGCTAAAACTCAAAAGGGTGAAAGAAAAGTGAAGAAAATTCAATGTTGTGAATGTCAAGGCTTCGGACATGTGCAAGCAAAATATGATAACACTTTGAAGAAAAGAAAAGGGAAGTCTTATATAAGCACTTGGAGTGAGAATAAATCCAGAAGTGAGTATGGTAATGAAGAAGAATTTGTGAGTAGTGCTGCATTGGTTGCTTATACAGCAAAAGTCCAGTTGCTTGCTTAATAGCAACTAAGAAGGAAGAAACTGATGATGAAACCGTGGGTAAATCAATTTAAAATTTCTAGAAAAATGCAGATGAATTAGTTCAAGTTTAATTTCAGATTATGACAGTGATTCAGAGGGTTAAAGTGAGGATATTTACAAAGCCTATGAGTTAATATATGCAAAATAAGTGCAAACATGTAAGAAAAATGAAAAGCTAAAGAAGGAAAACTCTTCTATGAAGAACATCATTCAAGATTTAAAGAAGAAGTTGTTATCTATCATTGATGAGCTTGATGAAACGAAATCGAAGCTGGTCAGTACATAAAAGGGAATAAGAATGTTAAATAGAGGAATCAAAAAGCTAGAAAAATTGTTAGAAAGTGGTAAGACTAAAGGAGACATTCAAGGTATTGGTTACAAGGGTGAATGTTCCAAGTTGAATGATGGAAAAAAATGATGATGCTAGATTTTTCAAAGAAGAAACCTCAAGTAAAAATCAAAATTTTGTACCTACATGTCACTTTTGTGGGGTTATTGGGCACATAAGGCCACAAGTTATTGTAAATGATATTTCAAAGGGCTCAAAATCAAAAATCTAGACATTCTTCATTAGATTTCCAGCAATAGCCCATGTGACCAAAGCATACTTGAGTTAGAATGGGTGAAAGAAGCTACTTGATGGATGATCAAAGTTGTATGGATGGCCACGATACTTTTGAAGGTGGAAAGAAGGTCAAGGTTATTAAAAGAGGGACACTTTGTGTGGATGGACAACCACACTTCAAAAATTTGCTTTACATGGATGGTCTTAAAACCAATTTGGTAGTTGAAGAAAAATCTTCAAAACCAGCCTGACAAATCAACTCAAAGATGCAAAGAAGCAAGAACCAAAAATTGCCCAAATCTGCAGTTATTTGCTGCTAGTGAAGAAATTGTTTAGATAGAGGATAAGTTAGTTGAAAGAAAAAATCAATCAGACAGTTGATGACAGAGATAATGTGACGAGGAATAAGACGAGGTTTGAATTTTTTCGAGGGGTATAAGGACTGTGTGCTTTACAGTTTTGACATATATTGATTTTGTTTCAAAAACAAAAGGAGATTCGAAGGAGTTAACATCTAGACTTTCTAAGTTTTTTATTTATGGGTTTTCTAAGGTTGAGGTGATTGGTATGTGTTTGTCTTTTTCTTATTTGTTGAATATTCTATGTGAAATTGAGGCTCTACTTGATGATTTGAGAGTTTTGCTTTTGAATTTTAATTTATAGAGTTAAGTCGAGAAAATGTTGATGCTTGGTTAGAGAGATATAGGAAGATTCAAGTTTTTCAAGTTTTATCTTGATTTCTCTATATCGTGGGCTGTATGAATTTGGTCAATTTATGTTCATATGGTTTATGTGAGGATAAGATTGATTAAGTTTGATTATGATTTGTCGAGTGTATTTTTTGGGTTTCTAAATTTAATCAGTCGTACGCAGATGGCTTTGATGTAAGTAATGATAAGTTGATTAGTGTTTTGACTGGTGATAAATTGTCATCTTAGCGTGCTTATGATTCTTTCGCTAAACCTACTGCTGATTTTTATGCTTCTTTATTCGCTGAAATTGATCGTATGTAAGACATTCTTCATTTTGGTATTGTTTTGTCCTAAGGGGAAGATATAGGACTGTTTATTTTCATTTAATATGACTGTGCAATTTAGGGGAGATTTCAAGGTATCACTGGGACTATTAGTCTTGCTTTTGGTATCTTTTTTTCCCAAGGGGGAGAATTGATGTGTAGTGGTTATGGCTGTTGTATTTACTTGGAGAACTTGGTTGTTTTTGTTAACTTCATATTGTTGTTTATTAAGATATTTGCCAGGTGCTTATTTGGAAGTTATTTGAAACCTCATGTTTGATTAAGGAGGAGTTCCTATGTGGTATTTGTGAACTTGATGATTACGCGTCCAATTATCTTCTTTAAGGGGAGTTTCTATATGTGACAAATAATGTCAAAAAGGGAGAGATTGTTAAGATATATGTTCTAATATCTCATTATTTAATTTGGGTGTCATTTGAAATTGGACTTAAATGAGACCCTTTCAAGATAAGGTTGATTAAGCTTAAAATCCTAATCAAGATGAGATTTTATGTACAACCAATTTTGGGGATAATAACTATTTAAGGAAACATAATTTTTAGAGATTTGCATGATCACTGTAGCTGGATTGTGGCTGTAATTTACATAAGATGTGGGCTGAAGATAAGGTCGTTTTTAGGATTGAAAAATGATGGGTTTTGTGTGACTTGGTAGCAGGGTTTTTAGGGCCATTAAGGATATCCTTTAGTAGCCAATTTTACGTTGATTATTGATCTGTATTGTTGCTGTATTTTCTGTTGTTCTGGCGTGATTTTTTTTAGCTGCTTAATGGTTTATCGTGTATGTTTTGGCTACTGCATTTTCTCCTATTTTTGAATGATTATTGTGGGATGCCTTTGTTGTTAATTGGAAGTCTTAGTAGTTATGTTTCTCTTGATGTTTGCATGATTCTTGTTTTGATGTTCATTGTCGATGGTGTGTTAGTTTGGTGACTGTCTAGTGTTAGGTTGGTGACTATTGTGTGTGACTTTACAACTGTCGTTTTTAAAGTAGTGGTGTGTAAAAACTCCAGAAGCTTTCGTGATTTTTGTAACTGTATTTTCGAGAGTATTGAACTATCTTTGACAGTTGATTTTTGGCAATTCTATCCATCATGGACAGCTGTATTTTCTGTAGTATTGTGTGATTTTTAGAGCTGTCCAAATATTGGTTTTTGAGTGAAAAATGTCTAAGAGACGTGTTGTTGCAGCTACATTTTTGGTTAATTTTCGGTGATAAAACATTTGTTTAATTGATGTTATTGATGTTTCTGCGTGTGTGGACTGATTGTGAATCTTCTAAATAATTCACAACAGATATTATTCTACTACTCCCCACACTTTCAGCAAATGAAGCTTTATATTTAGAGGAGTTATTTTTATCTCAAGTGTTCTCTTTTTTTATGTTGTTATTTTTTTAATCACTTGAGTTATTTAATTCTTATCTTTATTATTAAACATTGTTGAGAAAATCTTCTATTGAGGTTAGCACGAGGCAATTGTATTATTGCGTGTAAATTACTTTTACGAATTGTAAGAATGAGGGATAGTATCAAAGGTTGGGTGAGTCTGCTTTATAGTGCCTTGAGTAAAACTATTGTTATTCTTTGGTAAAAGTGATTAAGCTGGGTGAGGGCTTCGCAAACATAAGCAAAGTGTGTCAAACTGCGTTAACAAATTTCGAGTGTTGATTTATTTATTTTGTTTTTAATTTTTCAATTTTGTTTATGCTAGAAAATTTATAATTATTGACTCAGTTGATTTATATCAAGCAACCACAGATACAGTTCAAAGCAACTATGACAAAACTAGATTTTTGCGAAACAATAGCCTTTTAGATCTTCAAAAGGACTTGGGTTTGGAACTTTAGGGATTAAGTATAGGAAATTTTTGTTAGTTTCCTTAAGAATTTTACTTTTTGAAGAATTTTTGAGTGGCTTCAATCATTATGGTTTTAATGAGAAGCCAAGCCTTCTAATAGAAGTAACCATTTAGCTCATCAAGACCTGGGGATTTTAAAGGGATCAACTCAAATACTACTTTTTTCAATCTCTTAAGCACTAATTGGTTTGATAATATCCTTTATCTTTTTTGAAGAACCGGTTAAAGAACTTCAAGAGAGGCACTAATGAAGAGCTTTAAGTTGGGGTACCAATTAATATTGTCTTTGAAGAAAGAGATTGCTTCATCCTTTTTGTCCTTATTCATTACAAGTGCTCCTTCATGGTTGTAGATGGAATATCTATTAGTATTCCTTCTTACTAAGACTGAGTTGAAGAAGAACTAAGAGTTTTTATCACCATCCTTAAACCATTGTACTCTAGATCTTTGTTGAATCAAGGACTTGTGAGCTACTACAAATTTAATATAGTCATTAAAGGCCTTCTCTCTATTCACGTGGGCTAGATCCTAAGGTGCTTATCCATTTCCTCCTGAATCTTGCTCAAATTAATCATAGTGCAGTTAATATTTTTCAAAGTATTTTTTCCTCAGTTTTTTATTTTTTATTTCTTAAGCTCCTCTTTTGTTCTTTCCAACTTCTTCATACATTTGAAGGATTTGCATCCACCAAAGTTATGACATAGATCAATTGTAATAGCCTCTTAGAACCCTTCTACTTGAACCGAAAATTCGCTAAATCAGAATGAAAAGTGTTTGCTCCTACATTCAAACATATTTTCTACCTTCATTAGAGAATGATCAAAGAGTAAGAGAATTAAGACCATGGTTTTGCTCTCAACAAGCCATTCACCATTAACCAAGGTCTTATCAAGTCTTTTTCTTATATTCCATCTAGTGGTTTGTTTATTGTGCCACATAAAAAGGGGCCCTCAAACTTTAGATATGTAGCTCCTATTCTTTTCATGCATTCTTGGAAATTAATTGTGAAGTTTTTCAATGATGCATTCCCTTTAGCTTTATAAGGGAAAATAATGTTGTTGAAATCTCCTAGTATCAACCATGGATCATTGATTTGGTTGTTATGAATTCCCTCCAAATTTCCTTAGAGTAGGCTCCTTTGTAATGCGAAGTTGGAATCAGAGAAAAAGGAAACTAGTATCTTAGTGCTCTCCTTTATAAACAAAAATTTCCAAATGCATGAGTTGGCTAGTAGCTTGGATGACTTGGAACTTAATTCTTTCATGTGGCAATAGGATCTTTAGGGGTCTACTATACTTTTTTATCTACTTGAACTTCATGGCTTATCAGTGTTGTTGTTAGCTCAGCATTAAAGTTTGAATCTTAAGTTTAATTGTCATATGAGGACTTCACCATCTTATCTAATTTCACTGGGTTTGAAGAAGTCATATTATGAACTATTAGTTAGTGTTAATTCGGACATCATCATCATCACTTTCACTAAGTAAAGCTCTTCCTCTTCTTCACTTTCATCCTTTATGATTTACATAGGCTATATATTTCCTTTTTAAGTGTAGCCTCCCCTTCCTGAGTCTCTTCAATCTCATCTCAAAGGTAAGGAGTGATTCGAGTTGTATATTTTGACGGTCTTTCAAGTTTTGCATAGTCGTCACCTTGGGCTTCATTCTTTTAACAACTACCTAAGAATCTTTTTTACCATCTCAACATTTGGGTAAACTTTTACCATGTGTTTCGTATATTACTATGTGTATGGTATGAGCTAGAGATAACTAAGTAATAATAATCATGATGACTCCAAGAATCACTAAAACAATTATCATATAATTGGCTTCTTTTTCTAATAATTCATCTCCCTTCGTCGTGAATTGTTAACCTTTCCGTTCCATCAATAGTAAACAATTAGAGCCATATTTGTCATTCATCTTTTCCATCCAACTCAAAGAGTCAACACTTTAGACTTCGTTTCTTGAACTTTAGTAAAAATAAAGGGAAGAAAAAGATCAGAGACTATGGTGCTAAAAAGAAATAATGAGGACAGGACCGAAAATGATGAAGAGAATATATGCAAAGGTATTATCCCATAGCATATGCCAATAGAAGCACAAAATCAACTAGTGATTATAAGGGTAGCTTGTGCTGAACCTTCAGCGTTTGCCAGATGGATGCAAGGTCTTACTACGAATACATATTAAATTGCGACGTGGATGACGTTGAAATCCTGACACTTTTTTCGTACAAGAGAAACTTGACACCTCGGGAACAAGTAATTTCCATGTATATTCACTTAGTTCATTTAATAACAAATGCTAAGTTATGTCATTGTGTTGCTTGGATGCAGAAAGTTTTATGTATTGCTTGGATGCCCGTTCACATCGAGGAAAAGCTGCTATTTTTATCTTATTACCACAGATGAACAGATCTGTGAGTCTGTGACTATCGAATGGTTTTGGCACACGATTGTCTCATTCTTTTGCTTTATTTAATGGTATGTACAAAAAATAAACTTCCCAAGAAATCTGAATATTTCTGCAGGCAAATAGACTGCTTTTAGTACCCTTTATCAGTTTTCTGGCTTGAAATTTGGAGTCACGTTTATTAAAAGGATCCATGATCTGAATCTCTGGCTGTCTTTTCTTATCAATTTAAATATTCCAGGAAAATAATTATAATTGTTGTATAAATTCATCAGCATATATAGTAGAAGGCACTCCTTTTCACAAAGCTTACCTCACCCTGCAATTGAAGCTGCTGAAAATTACTGCATAAAATTACACAAGCAGAAAACTGGAATTTAGTACATCTTCATTAGATGACATGATTTCCATTGTTCCTGAAATAAATGATAGCGATTAGTCGGCATGTGAGCTGTAAAGTCATGCAAATGTCAACATTATCTGCAAAGAAATTCTCATAACTATTGATCGAGGAAGAAGATGTAGAACCTATAATGCAGAAACTGATAGATAAGGAGAAACTATTTTATTCAAAGGAAAAGAGCGTGTAAGTGTAAACCATTTGGAACTTGAGACAATATAAGTGCTTCCCCTTTCATGCAACAGATATAAAGCAAAACTTGCTGTATCATTCCGAAGATAGTTACAGAATAATTGCAGGACAAATCTCCTTTGGCAAAGGCCACATTAACTGGCATGCATTACTTGCATGTCCACTGTAGATGGACGTGTTCCAAAGGAGATTTGGTCCTGCAATGACCAGTAACTTGAACCTGTTATGAAATTACACACTGTTAGAATGTGTATATATACAAGTCCATGCAAGAAAAGCAGCAAGTATATCCAAAGGAACAATGCTTTCTTTCTGGGATCACTTTATATATGCTATAGTAGATTCCCATATATAAATCCTGCAACCACAAAAATCTCTGCAACCGCAAAAATCTCTGGAACTGAAGTTGATTGAGTTCATATACTTGTACACCTAATATGTATTTTCAGTATTTCTTTCTTTTCTTTTTTCCTGTTAAGCTTACTTCGTGCCTAACCGAGTAAAAACTAATGTTTCCATTGACAACAAGCTAACGTAAGAACTGAAGTTTATGTTAGATCTTTTTATTTTACCTTTCAGACAACATCAAGATTTAAATGGTTACAGCTAATTCGTAGATATCATCAACGCTGCTTGCACGATTGATGGATTATGCAACTAAATCTTTGACCTTTCCGTGCTTCTTACCTTTTCCAAAGGGCAGTAGTTGAAACCAAAACTTGTTCATTTTTAACATTTACCTGAACATATAATAAATATATCCTACATTTTAGCTGTTTCCTAAGAGAAAAGAATTTAACTTAGAGTGAGAAGAATTTAACTTGAGACCTTTTTGTGAATAAAATTTCACCACAAACTTTATAGAGAAATAGCTTTTGGAAATTTACAAGAGTAGTAATCTTCTATTGAAAAAATATAAAAATAAAATGAGTTATATATAAAAATAAGGGTAAAATATATAGATATTTCATGTTGTTTAAAAAAAATTAAAATTCTTTGATTTTAAAATTCTCAAAAAAAACTCTTTCTAATTTTTAGTTTTTAAAAAAAAAACCCTTTTGTTAGAATTTAACTAAAAATAACAATAAAATACACATAGAATGAACATCATACTGAACTAATTAAATATCATTAATATATTAACTTAGTTTAATTATTAAATCCAACTGTACAAATTAAAATTGACTTAAGTTAATAATTTAATATAATTATAATAAATTATTACTTTGAGTTAAATTTAATTAATTCGGATAGAGTTTAAAACATACATTAGATAATCATGTAAATAATATTTGATTAGTCTACAATTTGATAGTCATAATACATGTGTTTTATCGTTATTTTTAGATCAAAGTTTAAGATAAGAGATTTTTAAAAAAAACTAGAATTTTTTAGAGAATTTTAAAAATTAAGGAATTTTTTAAAGTTTCTTAAATTATAAGGGAGGTCTATGTCTCTTACTTCAAAATAGGATTCATAACTTATTGTCTTTAAGTTTTGAATTGAAATATTATATATTAATTGTATGACTTAAACCTAATCCAACTAAAAGTGAAACTTCAAAAACATAAAGTTTTGTATTAAATAGGCAAAGTTGGTAAGAAAGTAAATGCCATAAACAAATTGTGACTTGAATTTAACTTAGAGTTTCCATTAAAATTTTGAAAGATAGCAGCAACAGCAATCAATCAAGCATTGCCTTTTTGTTTTGCATTAATCTGTTGTTTAGATGTCTCCAATGTGATTCTCTAAATGTAAATCCTTCTTCATTTGTAAGAAGGAGAGCTATATCCAATTTAGCTCTATAACTTCATATTTCCTTTTGATTAGAATCAAAAAGAAGTTAAATGTAGAGTTCAACTTACAAAGCTCAAACAATATGGACAGCATTAATGAATTAAGAAGTATGTCTACATGATCATGTGAATCCTGAATATGCCAAAGACGAGAAGATAAGAAAGGAAATGATTTGAACCAACAGAAAACAGTTTTAGTAGAAAGGAGCACCTCTATCCCAAAATTCAGAAGGAGATGTCAAGCAGAAGTGGACAAAATAAGGCAGGTGGGAGCATGGGCTTACAACATATATCAGAAAATAGACAGGAAAGGGACCCCTATGCCAACCTTTCAGCCCTTGCACCGATAACAATGCAAAGCAAAGGCTAATAAGATTGACTTAAGGATAGGGAGCAAGCTATTAAAGTCCAACATGCAGTGTCCTCTATGCTTTTTTGTGTTTTGAGGACATGCCAGCATTGGCTTAAATTACACATATATGATATATGCAGGTCCTATGAAAAGTGAGAAATATAGAGAGATGGGCAAAGTCTTGTCATAGTATAGGCAATTCGTGGTGCTATGTGCTTGGCCTATTATGTGCAGAGGGAATGAATTTTAAAACTATCATCACCTTTAGTGAAACGGTTTGCCATCGGTTGTAAGCCTGATTCCCTGTGTTCAGAATTGAAGACAGATACTGAAATATTCAAACATTATAAGTATTCACTCAACTTCAAATTCTACTTATCCTTGCTTAACGATTTACTACGGTGTAAAGGGATCTCTAACTCCATTTTAAAAACAAATTCTAAGATATCCCAGTTGAATGAAAAGGACAAAGTTGGAAAGTGCTACCGTCTTGGATGTAAAACAATTTTACCTAGAGACAAGGGTACATGTAACTGAGTACTACGCATTCCAGTACAGTGGAGGATTTGTTTTGAGTGGAAAGGCTGTTACGGAGGGGGCGGCATATGTGAACAGATCCAAGTAGGTGACCCCAGAAGTAGAATAGAACGATAAAGAATAAAACACAGGACGTCTCATTTGTGTCAGAGCATGTGACCTACGGCCACTAGCAAGATGGGAGACAAAGTGGAACCAAACGAGAGGCCCGTGAACACTGGCAACAAAATTTTTGCATACTTCTTGCTGACTCATCCTCTTATATGTATGTCTTGACTGACTCAAACACTGAACCTGACCGTGATCAATGTCACTTGCTTGCAATAGATCCAATTCCCACATCCATTCCTATGCAAAGAGTGCTAGCTCCACAGCCAATATGACAATTATATGATCCACTTTTCGTCCTCTTCTGATCTGTACGTTTACGAGGCTTTTTTTTTCTCTTAATTTTCCACTGTTATTCCTTGTTTAGGCCTAATAACATCCCATCTCTTTTATGTACGTACATGTTTGATCTTGTAGGCCTAATAATAATTTCTATTGTAAATAAAAAAATTATTAAAATTTCCTAAAAGTGTACCTTATAAAAAAAATGTATATCACGTCATTTCAGGCATCGACGTTGGAAAAAGGTCGTGGAAACGAATGTTTACAGTAGAAGCGGTAAATGGTAATAGAACTTAACCTTCTGTTTGACTGTCCCCATTACCTATTTGACTGAGACTAGAATATGGTTGGGCAGCCTAGCTAGATCCCAATACCATACACAATATCCACCTAACCTCTGTCATCATTCCATGCTATAAAAGCCAAGCTGTTGTGCTCTATTATTTACACTTGCCAGGCGTAGGTATTTACTGATTAAACAAAAGCTAGGGAGAGAGAGACATGGTGTCTAGGCTGCAAAGGAGAATAACATTGCGCAGGAAGCTTCGCATTCTAAGGACGCTTACCTGCTCCAATTCTGTAAATATCAAGAACTAAAATCTTCAACGTGTCTCTCTCTTCAGTAACAGTGCACTCCTTTGCAACTTACAGTGCTGGAAATAAGTTTAACATTTCATGTAACTTGTTAAAGATTCAAATGTTTAACTATTATATTGTTGTCTGTCTGAAGGTGCAAAAAAGATCCATTATCAGGGATGCTCTTCTGTACATTTGCAAGCTCAAACTCAAGGTGGAAGCGATCAAAAGAGAACTCTCCAAGTTAGCTGCAATAGAAGGAGAGTACTTGAGCCTTATGAAGCAACCCCATTTACCTAAGGTGTGTCCCGCTCTTCTTTCATTCTGACATAAAATTAAGCTTTTAACTCTTCCTTGGGGAAGAAAAAAACAACGAAACTCAAAATTTCTTGTCTATGTTGTGCATACTTTAATGCAGAGGGAGGTGTATGTACAGAGCGATGGAAAAGTATTTGTTGTAAGAGCAATTTGTGAAAAGGGTGAAGGGAAACTAGTGTCAGTCCTGGAGACATTTGAAGAAATGGGTCTGACTGTATTGCACGCTAGAGTGTCATGCAACTTCTACTTCAACATGGAAGCCATTGTCGTACCAGAAGGACAGGTCATCGATGGTAGAACCTTAACTCAAGCTGTACTTAATGCCATTGGAAAACCACCCGAACGCTGTAGTTAACTAATAATGCTGCTTTGTACTCTATTATGTGCAGCATGATGCTTGAAAATTAGTTTTCTAACTTTAAGCATGTCCGTACTCAACTTTTACTTTCATTTTCCAAGAAACGAAAACATCGAAGCGGTAACAAGTTGCTGGGAATCCATACTTTTTCTTTGGAAGTGACGTTAGTTGCAACAAGAATTGTTTCGTCAAGACAAAAGTATCCTCATTTAGACCTATGTGTGTGTATATATATAAGTTAGGTTTACATCCTAAGAATTCATTGAAGTTATATATTAATTTTATAAATACACTTATTTAGAAAAAATAATTTAGCATATCTTAATTTTAAAATATATTTTTCAGAATGATAAAAAGAGTCTAATGAACTTATATTATATATTAATTAGATCTTATAAATATATTACTTAGAGTAATTTATAATGTGATTGAATTTAAAAACATATGATTTCAAATAAACTTAGATTAAAGTAATATTAAATTTATATATATTTCAGAAATGATTAAAATAAAATAAGATAAAGAATATTAGGATATATGTGAATTTACTTTCACATGTATTACATTGTGTGTGTGTGTGTGTGTTAGTGTGTGTGTTTGTGAAGATTATAAAGTATTATTAAATGTTTATAAATTTCAAAATGACTAAATTACAATAAAGATTAAAAAAAATATTTCAATACGTGTAGATTTAATTTTATATCAAATTGATACATATATATGTATTAATTTTCATAATAATATATTTATATATTTAATATTACTAAATATATATTTTAAATATTTTTTAGTGATACTAAATGTGTACATTTTTAAAATGTTTTGAGATTAATATTAAGTGGTCCATCTTACCACAAATTTCAAAATGTTTAAAGTTTAATAATAAATAATTTTTTGTAATTGTAAATTAATCATGATACTATAAATAAATATTCATTTTTAAAAATTAATATGTTGATCTAATACAGTATTAAAACTATAATTACTTCTTTTAGGATTTGTCAAATGTATGTAACTCTTCTTTATAAAAGGCCCTTGTCAAAATCTACGTCCTATAATCAGTGTTAAATGCCTTGTTTCGCCTATGTACATCGACGAAGACTTTAGTAACCTATAATTTCTCAAAGACAAGGCCTTTTTACCTTGTAGTTTATAGGGCTTCAAACTAAGGCTTCTTTTAGAAATGAGCATAGCACCCTGTCTCATAACTTTTCTTGGGCTAGGAAAAGCAAGTTTGGTGATTCTTTTGAGATCACTGTTTAGATAGTGGCAGACATTATTTTGAGCTATTAATATTTCGTATTTGTTAAGAAGAAATCATTTTATAAGAAGTATTAGGTTACCCACTCTGTTAGGTTAATGTAGTAGGTGAAGGTATTCTTTCTGAAGAATTGAAGCAATTCAACATGTTAAGTTTAAAGAAAAATATTGTATCAAACATTGAAACTAGAAAAGAAAATCACACACTCCAAACAATGATAAATGTTAGCAAAAAGTAGATAATATTTTTAATATAATAATGTAAATATAGACACATTATTTAATATAGAAGATACGAAATTAAGAATAACATATAACAACTCATTTAGTGAAGGCATCAGATCATCTGTATCGCTTAATCTGTTTTAACCCTGTTTCTGCCTCAATACGAAGTTATTTTAGGTTTATTTACACATAAAATGACGTTATTTTGGGGTAAAAAATAGTTAGAACAGATTAAGTGGTACAGAATATCTGCTCGAATTTTCATAAAATGGTTAAATAGCCATAATAAGTCAACATATGTGAAATGTGTAAGTAGTCATTTCTTTGTTATATCAAAGGAAGCTTCTATAACAACTACGCTAAAATTAAGAAGTTGTTTCATATTGATGGAATGGATCATTGATAATAATATATTTGTTAATTTACAATGTAAATTCGTATACGCCATATATTTATGAAAATTTATGTAATAATTACAATAACATCTTCTTGTGTATGTTTTGCATAGATTCATATATAAATGTGTGATAGTTTTACACACAAAAATTTAAAGTATTCTTTACTCAAATTATTTCTATATGATATCAGAGCTTCCTTTATAAAAAGATAACAACTTTTTTATTCTTAATTTTTAAAGATTATTTAGTCACATTAGTAGCATTTTATATATACCACATTCTTCCATTCTCCAAGGTGATTACAACGGTACAAATCTCATCTTCAAAAGCATATGTGAGCACGACCATGGTACTTTGTACAAAATATGAAATTAAAGATGAGTCAGTAATGCCGGAGGGACCAATAATAAGATCAAGAGCTAATAAGTTTAAAGAAATGCTTCAATCCTACAGGGGCCAAATTGTAGGTAGCACGAAATCTTAAGAGACAATGAGAGCCAATGGCATCACAATTAATCAAGTTGGATGGAATATGTAAGAAGACTTTCATTCTTGTTTAATTAATTAATTTAAGTTAGAAGCATAGCTTTAGGCAACTCACTACTTGTGTTTTGGGCTTATTTTAGTAAGATGGACTTTTATTACCTTTCAGCTCATTTAATTTAAACCTTTTAGGTTTAATGGGTTGTATTTTAAAAATATTAGTTTGAGATTTAGTTATTTTGGTGGAAGACCCATGTTTTAAAGGCCTTTTATATATTTATGATTTCTTTCTTTTCAAGGGGTATAAATACCTCATAACAAACAATGTTTAGGTTTTTTTTAATATGAATAACACATTCTTTAAGGAAGGATTTCTTATCTTCTTTTATTGAATCAAGAATATAATTCTTATCAAGTAATCACTTATGGTGAATTCTATTCTTATTTTAAAATCAACTTTATTATATCCCTTTCCATTCATATAATTAATTGGAGGTTCATTAGGGTTGGAGATTTCTTCGTGTTCATGTTCTATCCAAAGTGTGTATTTAAGGAGTTTCGGGTTTTTTAGCCTTAAGGTTTCGCATCATTTGGTATCAGAGCTTGGATTGTGATAAATTCTTATTTATTTTGTGTTTATTTGATGTTATTATTGTTACTTTTCATTAGCATTCGAAATTAGGTTTCATCTTGTTCTTGTGTAAAGAAAAAAGGAAAAAGGAAAAAAAGAATGAAAAAAATCAATTTCTAGCATCTAAAAAGAAGAAGAAGAAGAAATAAGTTGCTAGAGAAGTAAAAAGGAAGGAAAGTTTTGATTTGGTTGGTGGTGAGATCTTGTTTTGGGTAGAATTTATGATACTTATTTACAACGAAACAACCAAAATTCAGATTTAGTCATTTAGGAAATTATTTAGATTTGGTCATATCTTAAATTAGGAAAATTAAATAGAAAAGTCAAATAGCATAAATTCCATATTTGGGATTGGCATGATTATAGGATTTTCTTTTTGTTGGCTTCTTATTTTGTTTCTGTATTTTTAGGCAGCATACATACTTTCCTCTTGTGTGCCCATTTTGCCTTTATTCATTTCGGTATACTTGCTTCTAGTTTTGTGTCTATCATCTTTCTTAGGTTTTTTCATTACATTCTTAAATTTTAATTTACTGTTTGTGAATTACCTTGATTGGAAATTAAATTCTAAAGTGCAATTTAGGACAACAAGTTTGAGTGAAAAAAGGCTTAAATGTGTAAGTTTAAAAGAGGGTAAAAGCCAATTTTTGATTAAAACACTAGTGGAATGCCATCTTTTGAGTGAAACACGTAAGAGAGTGAATTGTGAGATTATTTTTTTTATTGCTAACCATTAGCTTGGAACTTTTTGTTATAAGAATGGCCAACAGAAGGGATAGAAACATTACATGAGGAGGATGAAAATGTGCCAAATTTAAAAGTGATGTATGAGGCATTCATGAATGAATTCAAGAAGTTATCTACTAGGATGGAAGGGATGGATGAATGAATTGATGAAATCAGTAGAATCCAAAACCGTAGGAGATCAATTGACTAACATAGGAACAAGGTGGAAGAATTGGAAAGAATGTATAATAAGTATGAAGATGAAGTGCAATCCATGAGGGGTAGATTAAGGAGGGAAGTAAAAGTGGAGAAAAAAGACAGCAACATCAATGCTATCAAGATGAAAATTTCACCCTTCAAATGTAGGAATGATGCTGAAGTGTACTTGGAATGGGAAAGAAAGGTAGAAATGATTTTTAGTTGTCACAACTATTCTGAAGATAAGAACGTGAGATTGGCAACAATGGAATTCTCTGATTATGATTAGTTTGGTGGGATGAATTGATAAAGAATAGGAGGAGGAATAGGAACTACCTATATCCACTTAGGAAGAGATGAAAAGAGTAATGCAAAAGAGATTTGTGCCACCGTATAACCAAAGAGAGTTGCATCAGCAATTACATAGACTCACATAAGGAACTAGATAAGTAGAAGATTATCACAAAGAGATGGAGATACTATTAATTAAAGCTAACATAGAAGAGGAGGAAGAGGTGAAAATGGCTCGATTCATGGGTGGATTGAATAGGAAAATTGCTGATGTGGTTGAGTTACAACATTATATAGAAATGGAGGACCTAGTGAACACTGCCATGAAGGTAGACAAGTAATAAAAAAAAAAAAAGAAGGGTAGCCAAGTCTTCCTCAAATTCCAACAGCAATTGGAATCAAAAATGGAGCAAAAATGAAGATAAGAAGAGGGAGCACTACTCGGATTCTAAGGAGAAAGGCAATGAGCGAAACAAAGGCAAGGAGAAGAATATTTCAATTAAAAAAGGTACTACTGATCCATCCTTTAAACTTTCAAAACATAGAGATATTAAGTGCTTTAAATGTCAAAGGTGTGGTCATTATGCATATGAATGTCCTAACAAGAAGACTATGTTTATTAAGGGTGGTGATATTGTTTCTGAGTTTGATGATGGTAATGACTCTGATGGTAGTGATTTAAGTATGCCAGGTTCAAGCTTGTTCTAATGTTGATGAGAATGTTGAGTATACTATTAAGGGTGAATCTTTAGTTACTAGACGTGCATTAAATTTCAATGAGAAGGAAGATAGTATAGAACAAAGGGAGAACATATTTCACACTAGATGCTTAGTAGGTGGGACAGCTCGTAGCATGATTATGAATAGGGGTAGTTGCACTAATGTTGCTAGTACTACTCTGGTAGAGAAGTTGAGGTTGAAATGTGATAAACACCCTAATCCACATAGACTACAATGGTTGAATGATAGTGGTGAAGTAAAAGTTACTAAGCAAGTAGTTGTTGCATTCTCTATTGGTAGATAGATGGATGAAGTTGTGTGTGATGTCGTGCCTATACAAGCTAGTCGTATATTGTTGGGTAGGTCATGGCTATTTGATAGACGTGTTATAAATGATGGGTATATGAATAGGTATTTTGTTATGTATAATGGGCAGAAAGTTACCCTTGCTCCTTTATCACCCAAAGAAGCATACCTTGAACAACTAAAAATTCAACAATCATCAAGTAGGGATTCAAGTAGTGAGGTGACAAAGAAAGTAGGGAGAAAAGATGCCATAAGAGAAAAGAATAAAATTAAAGGCCGCATGGTGAGTGACTGCACAAATGAGAAAAGGAGAGTGGGATGTGCAAGAGAGAAGAAGTTAGTGAGTGAAAAGAAAGAAAAGAATGTGAAAAATGAGCGATAAGAAATTGAGAGTGAAAAGGTTAAGACACAACCATATTTTTATGCAAAAATGAGAGAGTTAAAAAGTGCATATTTAGGCAAGAGAGTTTCAATTATGATTCAGTTTAAGAAAACTTTGTTTACTAACATTGACCTTGACCCAAATTTGCCTAGTGTATTTATGACCTTGTTATAGTATTATGATAATGTTTTTCCTGAAATGGTATTGTAGCGCCCCCTTACCACAGGGTACATACCGAGACGTCTGGAGGTCATTCCGGTATATATTGTAACATCTCACCTCCGACGGGAAGGGTAAAATAGTAAATTAGCTAGGGGTGAGAGTGATTGGGACTAATTAGGATTGTACATGTATACTGGTACTGGTGAACAGTCGATTTTGCACAT
>JAOTAX010000002.1:35987157-36002263 GCA_025629825.1 Erythroxylum guanchezii
TTCAAAACTCCTAGAACTCACATCTCAATCCAATTACACCCGAAATTATTCATGAATGGATGTACAATTATTTTTCATGTGCAACAACTTCACTATTCAAATGTATGTGTGTGACATATTATGCATGAACATGGAAATGCATTTCTAACTCTCATTAATCACTCACATTTACTATTCTAACCTTCCCACATGTAATGGGATGTTACAGGTATCCTATGGATTACCACTTTTGAGAGGGATTGAGCACCAGATTGACTTGATACTAGGAGCTCAAATTTCTAATCGTCCAGTTTACTAAAGCAATCTAGAGGAGACAAAGGAGTTACAAAGGTAAATGGTTGAATTGCTTAAACAGGGGTATGTGAGGGAGAGCATGAGTTCTTATATTGTGCTAGTTCTTTTAGTGCCAAAGAAAAATAGAACTTGGATAATGTATGTGGACTGTAGAGCGATCAACAAGTTCACTGTAAAGTATCACCATCATATTCCTAGATTAAATGATATGTTAGATGAGTTGCATGGTGCTTGTTGTGCGAAAATAAGTTTTAAAGAAAAAGTAGGCTATCCCACTCACAAGTATACGAGGCAATTGTAGTTGAATACCTAGGGTCCTCTTCTCAATGAGGTGAAATTGGTTCACTCAAAATAACTTTGAAAATGAAAACAAATGCAATCCCAAACACTTTAACTTGATTTGTTGAGTAAAAGGTTTTTAAGAAAATAAAGCAAGAATGATTTGATCAATCAATGTGGTGAACTTTCCAGAAATTAACTTCACTAATTTAATCCCTATACATGACTAAGGCGAATTAATGGGAAAATTGTCTTGCTAAAATTACCAATTAGGTTCAAAATCAATTCAAATAATAAAATAAACCTAGCTTTCGTATTTGACAAGTTTATTATCTAACTCAATTATAATATATTACCCACTTAAGTTAATATATTTTTAATCTATAACTCAAACGTCTATAGTTTCTCTTTCTAATATTAAATTTCTTCTCTCGATTCTTCGTTTAATATCAAAATGATGCAAAGGTTAGCCAAACTATTACATCCAATAAGCTTAAAAACTATAGAAAATATCAAGACAATACATCATTAACTCAATCATGCATAGTCGACTAAATTAGTTTCATTAATTTTCAAGATAAAGTAATCAGCCCATCATGGAATAAACACAGTTCATCATCATCATATACTTCATTCCCATAGTTAACAATAACAGAGAAGTATCAAAACAATAAACAGAGTAAATAAATCGAAATGGAATATTAAGAACTATCAGAGGAAATAAGTTCGATAGACATATTTAACAATACAGAGCAAACAAATAGACTGTTCGGATGAGGTAGTTAGCATTGAGTCTCCTGCCAATCTCAAGGTCTTTGGAGTTAGCTCTCGCCTTCTGCCTTTGCTCACTCTCACCCAGAAGAATGGATGCTCACACTAGCTTCAGCTCTTCCTTCTCTCTCTGCTATTTTTCTCTTCATGTCACCAGCCAACTACTTTCTGGTATCTCCACCTCCAGCTTCTGTTTTTCCTTATTCCAGCCTCTCTTTTCTCATTATCAACTTTTCTCTTTATAGATAGGATCTAGATTTAGGGTTTGTTTTAATCCGCCGTCAACCTGCATGCGTAACACGTGACATTAAATTTGATGCAAGAGAATATGCACAGGCATCACAAACTTGTCACTCCCATAAGAGACCTTATCGTGTCCCTGACAAAACTTGTCATGGGTGTGAGCCTTTGTCAACCCTATCCATATTCTCTTACACTAAATTTAATGTCATGTGTCACGCATGCAAGTTAATGGTGGATTAAAACAAACCCTAAACTTAGTCCCTCTCTATAAAGAGAAATGTTGATCGAGAGAAAAGGGAGGTTGGAATGAGGAAAAATGCAAGTTAGAGGCAGAGAAACCAGAGAGCTATCAACTAATGACGAGAAGAGAAAAATAGCAGAGACAGAAGGCAGAGCTGAAGCTAGTGTGAGCATCCATTCTTCTGGGCGAGAGTGAGCAGAAGCAGAAGCAGAAGGCGGGAGTAAACACCAGAGAACTTAAGATTGGCAGGAGACCCACCGCCAACTCCCTCATTCGAACAGTTTATTTTTTTGCTCATTCTATTCTATATATGTTGTATTATTGAATCTGTCAATCGAACTTATTTCCTATGTTAGTTCTTGATAGTCCATTTCGGTTTATTCATTCTATTTATTACTTTGATATTTCTCTGTTACTGTTAACAATAGGATTGAAGTATATGAAGATGATGAACTGTGTTTATTCCATAATTAGTGAATTACTTTGTCTTGAGAATTAATGAATCTAATTTAGTCGACTATGCATGATTGAGTTACTGATGTATTATCTTGATATTTTCTGTCGTTTCTGAGCTTATTGGATGTAATAGTTTTTCCAACCTTTGCATCATTTTGATATTAAATGAAGAATCGAGAGAAGAAGTTTAATATTAGAATGAGAAAATATAGACACTTAAGTTATGAATTAGAAATATATTAACTTAAGTGAGTAATAATTAGTTAGGAATACAAAAGTTAGATTTAGTTGATTATTTGAATTGATTTTAGAACCCAATTAGTAATTTTAACAAAACAATTATCCCATTAATTCGCTTTAGTCATGCACAGGAGATTAAATTAGTGAAGTTAATTTCTCAAGAGTTCACCATATTGATTGATCAAATCGTTCTTACTTCCAATTAAATTAGTTTATGTTTCAGTTTAATTGCTTTATTTTCTTTAAAACCTTTTACTCAATAAATCGGGTTAGAGTGTTTAGGATTGCATTTGTTTTTATTTTCAAAGTTAATTTGTGTGAACCAATTTCACCTCCTTGAGAAGATGACCCTAGGTATTCAACTACAATTTTCTTGTATACTTGCGAGTATGATAGCCTAGGTTTTTTTAAAACTTATTTTGGCACAACAAGTTTTTAGCGTCGTTGCTGGGGAGGTGTTTAGTGTTTCGACTTAAATTTATTTTGATTGTTTTGTCTTTTCATGCATACATTTTTGTCGTATTATTTCTTTGAATTGTTTTAGCATTTTTTGTTACTAATTCAGTGATGTCTTTATTTTGTTTATGCGAGGAAGGAGGTCATTGGAAAGTGAACTTGTTCCTTTTATTGATAACGTGCATCGGATAAGAGGACCTCAAAAGGACTTTAAAAACAATCTCGAGGAACCCAAGCCTGAAGATTGAGAGATGGGTGAAAGGCAACCAGTAATGAAAGAGTCCATCAGACTAGTGATTGGTACTGCCACTTTATGAATACGTTTAGGAAAGGCAGCCAAAAACTATGAATTGAAGAGCATCTACTACAATATGTTACCATCTTTCTAAAAGGTTCCCAATGAAGACTCTTTAAATTCATTCGGGAATTCTGTACCACTCTCCAGACATTTCCTTTGTATGTCTTGAATAAAGATCAACTCAAAATGAGATACTTCCTATACACATTGGGAGATCAAGCCAAGGCATGGTTGATGACCCTTCCGTCCGATTCATTTACTATATGGAAGGGGGTGTACAACAAATTTATGGGAAATTTTTATTCCCATCAAAAGACCTTTGAGCTGTAAACGAAGATAGCTACCTTCACTCAGATGGAGGGAGAGTCATTCTATGAGGCGTGGGAATACTTCAAACTCTTGCTATTACATTATTCACACCGTCATTTTCCACTTCACATGCAAAACCAATTCTTTTATGTTGGATTGGCATAACTGTGTCAGTACATGGTGGATAATGTAGTAGGAGGGGCTGTGGGAGAGAAGACTGCTAAAGAGACATACAACATCTTTGAAATGTTAGGGGTCAATTCTCAACAAAAAAGCGTGAGGGGGAGAAGAGTTGGAGTTCATGATGTGAACTCGAACCAAGAAATGACTATGCAATTAGATGAGTTAACAAAGAATGTCAAAATGTTAACTATGAGACTCCCTAAAATGTTCCAAATCAAGAGGTATGTGGTATATGTGGAACTTATGGTCATGGAGCTTTTTTTTTAATTCTTTTGAATCTTTTGCAGATAAGGAAGAACAAGTGAACTCACTTAATGGTTTTCAACCAAGGGTACAAAACAATCCATATTCGAACACCTACAACCCTGTTTGGAGAAACCACCCTAATTTTTCGTGAAAGACCAACAATCCACCAGTGCAACCCCAACCACAATATCAGAATTTTTAGAGGCAAAATCAATTCCAAGGGCAATCCTCAAATCAAAACCAACCGAGAAAGCCTTCTTTGGAGGAAAGTCTAAACACGTTTATTAAAGTAACCACTCAAAATCAAGAAATGAATAATAAGAGATTCGACTCCTTGGAAGCTTTTGTAAAGAGGATTGAGACTCAAGTAGGGCAACCTGCTGCTCAAATACAAAACAATCAAAAGGGAAGGTTGCCCAGTCAACCCGAACAAGCCCAAGTAGTTACTATTATAAGAAGTGGTAAGGTGATTGATAATCATATTGAGATTCCTTCTAATCTATCTGATGTAGGTAATCAAGAGGAAGGGAGCCTCATTAAGGAAAAAGAAGCAGAATGACATAAGCAACGGCCACAACTCTTCAAGTCATCTTCAGAAAGGTGAAAAACTTAGGCATGCAACTAAAGGCAATAAAGGACCAAGACTGCATAAGGCGACTGATCCTTATAGACCACCAATTCCATATCCAAGCTGCTTTAAGGATTCGAAACAAGATGAGTATTTTTCTTATTTATATAACATGTTTTCTAAGGTTAATATTAAATTGCCTTTGTAGGATGCGATTAGGAACATTCCAGCTTATGCGAAGTTCTTTAAGGAACTAAACACTAAAAACAAAAGTTTGATCCAAACGAGAAGGTGATAGTATAAGATGTGGCAAGTGCGGTTCTTCAGCAACAGTACCCCAAAAATTGAAAAATCTAGGGAGTTTTACTGTGAGACTATCAATGGGTAATGGTCATGAGATTAAGGGTATGCTTGAACTTAGAGCAATCATAAACCTTATGTCTTACGTATTTATGTGAAATTAGATCTAGGACAGTTGATACCTACAAACATGTGTTTTCAATTAGCTAATAGGTCAATCTGTTATCCAAAAGGAATAATAGAAGATGTGTTAGTAAAAGTATGAGGATTGATTGTCCCCATAGATTTTGTTGTCTTAGACTTAAGGGAAGTAAAAGAGAAAGAAAGTGACACACCATTCTCCTAGGGAGACCTTTTATAGGCACTACCAATACCTTGATTGATGTGAAGAATAGAAAACTGACCATGACTATTTTAGGAGAAACAGTAGAATTTTCAATCTTTAATGTTGAATCTATTCCTACTACTATTGTTTATGAAGAATGTTCTCTTGTTGATCAAATTAATACTGCAAATTTTGATTTTGCCTTGCTGGAAGAAGAAAGAGAATTGGACTTGGTTAACGAGATTGATGATTTCTGCCAATTGCTAGACGATGCAAATGGGAGAGAATTTGGTAAATTCTTAGAGACAGATCCCAATGAAGAAAAGAAGATAGTGGAATCACTCACTTTGAGTGATCCACCTTGAGCATAACTATTGAGGCATCCAACTACAAGACATTAAAGAAGCATTGAATGGGAGACAACCTATATAATTTATGTTTTATTTTTCTCTTATTTGTTGGTTATTCCTTTTTAGTTAATCTTAACTTAGTTTGTTTAATTTGTATGCACAGACCTAATTTTCTGTCTCTTCTATTTGTTCTCTTAGCAGCTATTCTCCACTCCTAGATGCAATGTCCCACACTCCACACCGTTTCAATATGGCTACCACCCCCACCTTCATATCGTATTTCTATCCTTCTTCTTTGTATTATTTTTATTGCTTATTAGTTTAATTTCTTTTAGTTTAAGGTTTGTCCTTGTTTGCGTTATTTTGCATCTTAGATCCCTCTTTTTATTTTCTTATCACATTAGGAATAGTGTGATATTTAAGTGTGGGGGAGTAGTATTTAATTAAATAAATATATGTGTGTGTGTTGTGTGTTTTTCCCATTTAATAGTTAGAGATGCATTGTCACAAAGTAAACGTGACTGGGGTTAGAAATTCATAATGAGAGTGAATAAGTATATTTGCATGCTTAGGCTGATTGACTTAGATTTTGATTAAAAGAACATTAACTTGCTGTGATGGATGAATGAGACTTTCTTTGGTAAGATTTTGAGCCCTTTTGAAATATTAAATACTAAATTCAAGTGTTCTTTCATGATTAAAGAAATCTAGAACTTGCTTGTGGATACTAGTTGAGATTACATAATTTTATGCAAACGTTGAAATGATGAAGGCAATTAGGATTTACCCTTTTTGCTTAAAAAGTCACCACAATTTTACCCTTTTGAGCTTAACGTGAACCATTTTCTTTCTTTAAACCCAAAATATAAGCCTTGACCTTAATTATTTATCCTCTCCATTATACCTACCATAAGGGTAAGTTGAGCATTTGAAATGGTATTACTAGGTTTAGGAAATAATTGCTTGAATAAGTGTACAAGAATCATAACAGATAGTTGGCTATTAAGTTAGGAATAGATATGGTTGTATTATCTCTCACCTCTATGTTTTTTCCTCTTCTAAACTTGATCTCCTTTTTCCAAATAAATAAAAATATATAATAAAAATAAAAATAAAGAAAGAAAGAAATAGGAAAGAAAAGGAGATAACAGAAGACAATTAGACAGTCAGAAAATGAAAAGAAAGAGGAGAGGCATTAAAAAAAAGAAAGGGGTATGTTAATCTTGTTAACTGAAAAGAAAAGAATTGAGTATTTTATGCTTCATTGATCCATTGATCGAGAAAGAAAGTGTTATTTTAAATGCTTAATTAGTTTTGTGGTGTTAAACTATGATTTTCCTTTTTCTCACCTATAGGTTGGCCCCATTACAACTAAAATAAAGACCTTCAAATTGATGTTTATGTTTGATATGATTAGTGGAGATTGGATTAGTAAGCAAACTTATTGTAGATTCATGAAATGAATGATGAGTAAATATATCTTACCTTTAAATCCTTTAGAGGATGGAGAGTGGAGCGAGTGTCCATCACAATTGTTAATGGTCTTGAGTTGTAGTACTTGATAATTTTGGCTAAGTATGTGAAAAATACCTTGTTCATAGAGTATTATGAGTTTCAAGTTCTCGAGTTATGTTTATTAAAATGACTCTTGATATCTTTGAATATTATTTGATAAAATTGTTTGTTCTTTGTATAGTTTAGTGTTCTTTATTTTGTTTGGGGACAAGCATAGTTTAAGTGTGGGGAATTGTTGTGACTAAGTTTTATGGACTTTGCAAGCTTTTATATTTTTCTTTTAGTTACAAATTATGGTGTTTTAACCTAAGGTTGAATGAAATGAGGATGTATGTTTTTTCATTTTTGTTTATTCTCACGTCTTGTTGTAATGGAGTTTTTGTCTTGCATACATTATAGATACTTCTAAACTTTATCAATATATTCTTCAACCAATTAACATCATTTTTATGGATCTAACTATGATTTACAGGCTAAAAAAATGTATAGCTTTCTCAAAGGATTATTTGGTATATTATTATTAAATAAATACACAAACCTACATAAAAGCCATATAAAGTAGATGATATATTTATAGAACATCTAGTATGTTAAGATGGTGTGAATAATTGAATTCTAATATAGTTTTGCAACACCTATGCCAAAATATTTAATCTTAATTTTCAATAGTTTGATATTACCAAAGAGGTATACGATTTTCTAAAACTATATTATTTTGTATCTAATGATGTCAATCAATTTCAAGTTTATAGACAACTTCATCGCATACAAGAATAACTTGGTCAAATTGTCCATAGTTATTTTCCTTAATTATAAGAGCTTTAGAATTATAATTTCTTATAAAATTAAAATTTTATGCATTGATAATGCCATGGAATATAAAGAAAAAATGTTCACTCATTTTCTTGATAACAAGGAAGAGTATCTAAAGATCTTGTCCACGTACTTATCAACAAAATGGTAGGGTTGAATGAAGGCATAGACATATACTTGATATTATTCAAATTCTTTTCATCTCTTTTTCTTGTCCAAAATTTTTTTGGGAAGAAGTTATTTTTACAATTGTTTATATTATCAATTGTATTCCTACTCTTGTTATAGGTAAAATCTCTCCTTATGAATGCTTGTATAATCATGCTTCAAACTACTAAACTCTTAAAGTCTTTAACAATCTCCAAGCACATAAGTATACCAAATTAGAACTATAAGTATGATTATGTTGTTTTCTAAGGTATGGGGTATAAAATAAATGGTATAGGTATTGGGATCCCTTATCACAAAGACTTTGTATTTTTCGACATGTGACTTTTGACAGTGTAAGATGTTCTTAACCCTTTCAAATTTTCATATCAATGAACCTTCTCTTTAATTTTTCTCTATTCTCACCCTATCCTTATTTCTTGACATTTTTTTTACAGGATCATCTGACAGCTCTAATAGTTTAACATAACCTATATTTGAACATATTATATCTTTACCAACTATGGATCTATCACCTCCTTCAAATGATTCTTCTTTATATATTCATTCAGTAGAACCTCCTATACCTCAACTTTCTCTCTGTCACACTAATTAAGTAATTCAAATTTTTATTCATCTTCAAGATTTTTATATTTTCCTACTATTATCACTTTGCATAAACCTTGCGTGTGTTACAAGATAAATTTTGACCTTCTATTACAGAAAGCAATAGCAGAAGAATTAAAGATAATTAATACCACTAATACTTGGGGTATGGTTGACTTACCTTCAGGTGAGTATAGTATTGGATACAAATGAGTCCATAAAATTAAAACTCGAATTAATGGATTAGTTAAGTGATAAGATGTTTGACTACTTGTCAAGGATTTACTTAAGAGTATGGTATTGTCTATGAGGAAACATTTGCTCCTGTAGCTTTTTTAACCTCAATTCATAGTCTCATAATGGTTTATGCTAGTAAGCATTGACCATTACATCAAATGGATGTTAAGAATACTTTCTTTAATGATGATTTTACAGAATAAGTATACATATAACCTCTTATGATCATCTACTTAATAAAGTTTGTCAACTTTGCAAAGCGTTGCATAAACTGAAACAAATCCTTTGAACCTATTTTACCAAATTTAGCTCTATTATTAGCCTATTTAGTTTTTGGTTTAAATCCTATGATTATTCTATGTTCATTTGTAAAAAGGCTTAAGGTTGTCCTTCTTTATAGTGGTAATATAATAATAACTGGTGATGATATTAAAGGTACTTCAACACTTAAATCATTTTTTCATCATTAGTTTGGGAATAAGGATTTAAGTAATTTGATTTTATTTTTGGTTCTTAAAGTTCTATCTAAATAATCTGGCTATTATCTATCACAAGCAATATGCCATAAATCTTATCTCTTGATCAAGTATTATTGACACCAAAAGTACTACCACTCCCCCTAAACCCATTGTTCATCTCTCTTATGGTGTTGGGACTCTTCTTAATGATGATACGTTTTCTCATCAATTGGTTATTAATCTTATAGACTTCAATATTTCCTGTCTTGATATTGTCCATAATGTTTACATTGATAGTCAATTCATATCAATACCTCATGTCACTCACTTCTCTAATGTTCCCTGTATCCTTCAGTGTATTAGATGTACTGTCTTTCATGGTTTTCAATTTTCTCATTCATCTCTATTAGAGTTACGAGTATACTTTGATGCTGACTAAGTTAGAGATCTAAATGATCAATGTTATACTATTGATCATTATTTCTTTCTTAGCACATCCCTTATTTCATGGCACAATGAGTAATAAACAATTATCTCTCAATCTAACATAGAAGTAGAGTACCTAGCTCTTACAAACACAACTTTTGAGCCCATCTGGCTATATTGGTTGCTTTAAAATAGGAATGTTTTCTCTTCTTCTGCACAATGTCATACAAATTGCTCCTAATGATATATTTTATAGTTATACCAAACATATTAAGATAGATTATCATTTTGTGCAAGACCATATAACTCAAAACACTATTTAACTTGTTCCTACTTCATCAGTCTCAAATTGCACACATGTCTAGCAAATATTCATCTCGACAATTTCAAAAACATATTTTCAGACTCAAAATGTCCATCTTTTTAACACCTTACATTATACTTTTATGAAGATTTATAAAATAGTTATAATAATATATTCGTGTGTATATTTTTGTGTAAATACCTCATTATATAATGATTTTACACGTACAAAAGTACAAAACAATATTGATACATGTCATTAGGCATATACAAATTAAATACTTATTTCACTTTCAATTTATTAAATAAATATAGCATATAGCAAATAAGAGTATACCTTACGAGGAAAGTTATTTTACTAAATTAGTTTATTAATTACAATTTTTTTTAAAGAATCCTAATTTAGCATTTATACATTTAATACATGGTTCTTTTGAGCACAATACATTAAGTTATGCTACTCTTCAAATTGAAAAGAAACTAAATACACGTAATAAAGCACATATAAAGATTTCATTCAATTATAGTAATAATCAATTAGGAAAAATTCAAAAAACTAAAATAATTACAATTATGGAAACCTATGAATTAGGTTAAACTAATACACGAAATAAAAGGAAGAGGGGGTTACATTTCAATCGAGTTAAGAAATCAAAGAAATGAAATATAAATCTAACCTAATATTTACAAATGAACAAGCAAGTTTTAAATTTTAGTTTAATCATGTAATTTTGACATATCTAAGATAATTCGAGACATTTAACAAATTAATTATAAAAAAACAACCTGTTAATTCTACTTGTTCTTTTTTACTTTTAGAAATTGAACCAATTCAATACGTCAAGTACAAAAAAAACACAATTAACAATTAAAATTTGATGTCAAAATTTCAACAATTGCATAAATGTTAAATTAATTAGGAAATCAATATAATTAAAATAATATCCCAAATAATCAAAACAACATAACTAAATTATAATTCAAAAATTAACCCAACAATTAATCGTAAATTAATCCATGGAAAATCATAAACAAGGAGAATTAGAGTTTAGAAAAACTCATTGTTGTGCTCCAATTTCAGAACGCAGACCAGTACTAATGGTTTGAAAAGTCCCTCCACCAACTTTGAACCAACTCAAAACAGGTGGGATTTGATTCCCTTTCACCCCAAACACTTCTCGCGACAATTTCCCAACTTCACCCGCCTTGAAAGGATGACAGATCCTCTTGGAGTTCTCAGCCTTCGCATGACTGCTTGCTCCCTTTTTATAGCCTCACGAGACACTTCAAACAACGCACGTTTTTGAAATTTCAAATGGATATGGAAATAATTTTCTGCTTACCTGAGTCGTTTTGATGAGAAAGAATCTTATCTCATCCATTTCAAAATAGATTTTCATGTGTATAAAGACGATGGGGGAGAGAGTTTTGCTCTGCTGCGCGTTTTATTCCTCTGTGTTGCGTTATCCAGCTTCTTGGTTTTGTTTTTTGACTGTGCGTTTTATTTCTGTTTTCTAGCTACTACGTCGTTTTCTTCTCTACCGCTCCAGTCGTTTTGCTTCTTTTGGATTCTTCTTCTACGCTGCGTTTTATTTTGCTTCTTATCTGCTGGGCTATGCTTCTTCCTTACCTTTGTCATTTTGCATTCGCTCTTTGTTTGCTAGGTTGCTTCTACGCTGTCGTTTTGTCTGCTGGTTCTCCTCTGTGTTTTACGTTTTATCTGCTCCTTTATGCTGTGCGTTTTTGGGCTACTGCTGGCGTCGTTTTGGCTTTCCACTGGTTGCTGATTTTCTCCCTTTGCTGCAATTTTGCTTCAGACTGTTGACGTTTTCTTGGTTTTCTCTTGCGTTTTGGCTGTTGAATTTTTTCTCCTCCCAGCTATGTCATTTTCCTCTTTGGCTGTTGTCATTTTTGGTTTGTTTTTTAGACTTGGCTCTATCTGGGATTTCTTTTGTATTTTCTTTTAAATTTCTTTCGTTAAATTCACCGTAATTATAAGAAAATATTTAGTATAATTTAAACCTTTTTTAAAAATAAAATATAAAACTGAATAATTTAGGTTAATAATAATAAAACGTAATAATTTAAACCCAAATGTACTATATAAATAATTTAAAATAATATTAAACATTTTACATTTCTACTTATCATTTGTTTACCCCAAGAATGGATATATGTCCGTACTAAAGTATACAACCAAAACATGAATCAACGAAATGCAAGCAAGTCTTTATTACATATCCTAATCATCTCGACCGTCCCACTTTTTGTTTTTTTCCACGGGGATATGACTCCTCTGGGAATGATATCTAGGATTAGCATCAATCCATTACAAAGGAGATGAAATCATTTGCTCTAAATAACTTCTTAACTTATTTTATATCATTTCATTCACATATTTATATAGGTCTTAAAAAAACGTGAGGACGAGATGATATGGAACATAATAGAAACTGATTAACCGGAACAAAAATCTGTTTCTTATAAACTCCTAACCATCTTCAATAATAAAGTATTATTCCTAACAATCAATAATTGAATAGTTTAAGAATCCAGAATTGGTAGTTGCAATGTTGTTTTACGCGGTATCATTATCACCACCCCATCAAAGGCTCAAAGGGAAACTCACCAAGTACAAATTTGCAAATTACTTTTTCAATCAAAATGGAATCAAGTCATTTTTTTTCTTCTGATAATAGGTCATTTTATGTTATTAAGTATCTTATAGATAGAATCTCACTAACGCTTATAAAAATGAAATGTTTGTTGAAATATAAAGAGTGAGAGTTTGTCTCACATTAGAGAAAGAGATAAAAGAAAACTAACATATAAGTTTAGTGGGCTTCTCCACTTATCACCAATTGGTTTTAGGATGGAACCTCACTTAGATTTATATGTGGTCTAACTTTCCTTCTCGTGTGGACCCGTAGGCTCATTATAAATTCTAACATAGTATCAGAGCAAGTTGCTCTTATGTTAGTTGTTAACATCTCAAAATGATAGATTATGTCACGTATTAGACCTGCATATGAAGGAGGTGTATTGAAAAATAAAGAGTGAAAGTTTGTCCCACATTGAAGAAAGAGATGAAAGAAAACTAATATATAAGTCTGGTAGACCACTCTACCTATCACTAATTGATTTTAGAATGGAACCTCACTTAAATTTATATGTAACCTAACTTTCCTTCTCGTGTGAGCCCGTAGGCCTATTGTAAATTCTAACAATATCACTTGATTCCTCTTTATATTTATAGCTGAGAAATTCCTCTCCGTCTATCAAGATTTAGATCTAGGTAGGTGTAAGCATGACGATATTTGTATATACTTATAATTTTTTATGATGCACTAAAAATGTTTTAAGGTTAAAAAAATGGCAGGTCTTACTTAGAAATATACATTAAGGTATGCATGATCTGGCCTACGATCCCGACTAACTTCGGCGAATGCAGAAAGAACAAAAAAAATGTCAAATTGTGTATGCATCTAATAATTAATGAAGCATAGGAAAGGATCGGCCTCGAAATCGCCACTTACATGATTCAGAAGTATTAGCTCTTCTCATCTCGTGTATGCGTGGATCGTGAGCAAGACAACATGTAAGTTACATTCCATTGGGCGTTGGGATCATGGGAGTTTTAATGCAAGCAAGATTGAACTTAGCAGATTTGGCTGTTGATCTTATGTCCATTATTTATTTGGATATGTTCTACCACTACTTTCAACTTTTAGCATTTCGTACGTCGAAAAGAAAAAGGAAGGACCAATCATGTCTTGATAAAAAAGCATATGTTGGCATTCGCTCAATGGGTTACAAAATTTAGTCTTATATGGAAATCATGAGGAAGTTTCTGATCCTTGCGAAAAGTAAAGAATTGGACAAAGGTTGAGAAAGGGAGAGATATATTATTATTGAATTGAGTTAAGATTTAAAAATATAAAAAGGGTTGTTTCAATGCACCAGGTCCGACTTTGTTAAGAGTTATTAATTATACGCATCTATCTCTTTACATTTTACAAATATGTAATTCGAGCTGGTCACCTTTCAATCAAAAAAGAGTAATCTTATTATTTAATTAGTAGATGTAGTACTGATATATCAATTATCCCCAATATTCAAGTATTGGAGCAGAGCAGGGAGCATGAAAGTTGGCGTGTTTAGAGGAAGTCAAGAATGGATGTGAATTGTTTATAATCAGATGTATTACTAAATTTCTTGCCCAACTCGTTTTCAATAAGAATATATCCTAATACTCAGTAATAGACAATATTGTCATAGTCACATTGCTTCACGCATCAATGTACTCTACAATATTGAAAACGAAAATGTTACTTTGATATTTTCGATGCAGCAATTGGCTGTTTCAATCCCTTCCGAGACAAGTAATCAAACAGGACTTAGTCAAGAAATGTCGAATCTCAATTATTATATCCTGAACCCGTGGCTACGGAATTTTAGGTTTCAATCATTTTTAAGGGATTAGCTGAAACCGCATCTCACACCATGGGGAAACAAAATAAGATAATCAATAGAAGCGTTTACTTTGAATTAAGAAATAAAAATCATAAGTACTCAACCTTTTCGCAATTTTAATGAATAATGTCTTTGAACAATCATATAGTATGAACTCAACTACTATTGATTTACATAATTCAAGCTTAACAAGGTTAAGGCTACGTTTAGTGAACAATGAATCAACTAAATAGTTGGCTGCGTTTAGTTGATTCAAGTCTTTTCAGTTGTTTGATAAGAAGATAAATAGTTGGCTGATTTATATCAAACCGTCCAATTTAAAAAAAGTGCACAATAGCAGCATTTTTAGTAACTTTTTTTATCTCTAGCTAAATATGTGAAAGTAAAAAATCAATTATACTCTCCTAAATAAACAAAGTTATACATTAATTAATTTTTGCAAGTCAATTTATGCCTAATTACAATTATATTTTGTGTTTGGATGTATCATCATCAGCTCATCATCATGATTATGATTATTATTATTATTATTCTTGTTGTTGTTGGTGTTGGTGTTGGTGTTGGTGTTG
>JAOTAX010000002.1:36002363-36012500 GCA_025629825.1 Erythroxylum guanchezii
GAATTAAATATCTAAAATCTAAATTTCTATAAGAATATTCAACGAAATACTAAGATATATAATATTCATACCTTTATTTTTTTAAAATCCACGTCCTCATAAGTCATTTTACGCATAATTAATAGCTAATTTTACCAAACATCTCTAACAAACAGCTAATGTAGTCAGTTGATTTGTCAAATAAGGCCTAACTTTCGAATATCATAATTGTCTCACTAGAAAATAAAACTAATACACAAGACAGCAGCTACAAAGTGACGAGCGTGGTATATAATACAAGTGATAATATTTTTTTTTCTCTAAGCAGTTATGAGTTCATAAGACCAAGAGAAGACAGCAAAATGTTTGGAATCACAATTACTCCCTTAATAGAAAAGTTTGCGCATAATACACTCATGGCAGCTCATAGGACTGAGGCAAAACGTAAGAAAAGTCATCTATGTGGTGGCTCTTCGATAGTCTAAAACAATTTGAGGTCGTTGTAATGAGTACTAAACAAATGGAGGAGTTTGGGATAGGTTCTATCTGACTTTTCCTCGAATCGAGATAAAATGAATAGTAACCAAGATTAATTAAACTCCAGAGACGTAAGTGCCATTGAATGTAGGGTGCAGTATAGACAAATTGGATGAAATCATCAACATTTTTAAAACTATCACACTAAAATATTGGTGAGATGAGCTAAGGTAGTAACACAAACATGTTAATTAACTTATAACTAAGGATTCGGATAATCATATGTTGTATCTCTTTCTCAGAGAGATCATCATGAGCATTAAACTATCAAATAGATCATTGTATTTTAATGCAAATATGAAGCATTTCGTTAATCACAAAGAAGAGGCGTATTTTATGTTGTCTCTTTTCATTCATTTTCTTCCATTCGTTTCATACCAAATGAGCTACAACGAAATTCCAAGTTGTGTGTGTTTCACGAGAGTTTGAACTATTTTTGTTTTAAGATAAGAGGGAATTGAAACATCACTTGCAAAAAGTGAACTAAAAATCTTGAAGTAACGTATGGCACAAGGAATTGATTGAGAGAATTTGTCAAATCATTTTCTTTTTAATCCAAAGTTCAAGCACATCATGATTCAATAAGTGCAGAACCCTAATAAAAACAAATAATAAAAGGGGCAATTAGATGAACTGTACTAGAGAGAGTTCCAATAAGTGGGTGGAATAATCAAACAATGTGTTGATATAAGTATTTTTAATTAAGGAAGTAGTCGTTTTCGAATGGCAATAGATTAAGAAAGATGTTTGGGATTATATTCACATTAGTTTGCACGTCCTCTATAAACTAATATCCAAAAGCTCATCTGTCAACATGGCGGCCAATGTTTAAAGGACCACTCTTTTCTTTCTCCACCTTCCCCCACATACTTCTTCTCCTCTGATCTTCACATCACCAACTAAACCCTCTCTCTTTCTCTTTCTTAATTTCTCCTTCAAATCATCATCTTTGTTTTTTTTTTTTTCCCTCTTCTATCCATCTAAGGGCGCGCGGTAGCTAGCTAACTGTGCGCTGCATCCGTTATATACCATCTAATTCTGTCCTTGGAGGTTCTGGTGTTCAGTTATGGATAGAAACTTACCAGTCTATGAACAAGAAGAGAACGAGATTAGCCCAGAAAGTGGTCCAGAGTCACCACCCTCTAGCTTGGTTAATGACTCGAAGGTGGCTTCTACTTCCTCTCCAAGAAGAAGGTAAATTTAAATGATCACATCCCCGGTCAGTTCACTTAATTTCTGCAATTCCACATAGATCACAGTTCATTCTTTGAGGCTAAAAACGTCGTCTTTGAAGCTAAATCATACAAAGTAATGTTCTTTCTGCAACATCCTTCTCATCATAATCAAATTATTGACACAGTAAAAGAAGCGCACTCAAAAGAGTAGTATCGGTGCCGATCAAGGAAGTAGATGGCGCACGGCTGAAGGGTGAAAACGCTCCGCCACCCTCCGATTCATGGGCTTGGAGAAAGTACGGCCAAAAGCCTATCAAAGGCTCACCTTATCCTAGGTAATACAACAAATAAAAAAGAACAAGAAAGAAAATAGAAAATTAACATGTATGAACCTAACCATAGACAATAACATTCAAGTTTTTTTCTTTTTTTCCTGGATTGTGTTGGTTACAGAGGATATTACAGGTGTAGCAGTTCCAAAGGCTGTCCAGCCAGAAAACAGGTAGAGAGAAGCAGATTGGACCCCACGATGTTAGTGGTCACCTACTCTTCCGAGCACAACCACCCCTGGCCGCCTTCGGTGAGAACCCACCACCACCAAGCCCCCGCCACCAAACCCAGCACAACCACCACTACTAACACTAGTCCTAAGCCACAACTCTCCGACTCCAAACCTGAAACCCCAGAACTCGAACCCGAGAAGAGTTTCGCGGATCTCGGTGACGAGTCTCTAATAACAACCGACGAGTTTACCTGGTTCGGGGACATGCAAACGACGACGGCGTCGAAAATTTTCGAGAGCCACATTTTTGCGGACGAGAGGGGCTATGCCGATACGGAGTTTTTCCCGATGAGAGAGGAGGACGAGTCACTGTTCGCCGATCTCGGAGAATTGCCGGAGTGCTCATCGGTGTTCAGACACAACCGTGGAGTGGGGCCAGAAGTTCAGATCTGTTGACACATGGCAGTTGTCATCATGCCGGTTCTAAAATTCCAAGGTTTGGGGGGGTACGCACACCGAAAGAAGCCATTTTTTTTCAGAAAGAGGTCTATTTTATTTTTTGCCTCGATTTCAGTGTAGTAAGTAATAACAGTCTAATTCTGACGTTCGTCGCGATCCTGTTGTAATTAAGTAATCCTGTGCCGGCTCAGAAATGGCTTCACTTTCAATTAACAATGGTCACTTACAATTGCTTTTTTAGGTTTTAATGTGTACTTAATTTATTTCTGGAATTAACATAACGCTAACACTTTTTACGCATTATGTATAATCTGCTTCCTGATCTTATATAGTTGAGAATTATAAAAATTGATTAATCAGAAATTGATGCATTTTTATTAAATAAGAGAGAAATGTATGGATGGATCTCGCGTCTAATTTTACGATGTCCAATTCTATCTAATGTACAAAACGATGTTTCTTTAAACTCAAGTTAGACAAGATTAAATAGAATAAAATTAGATAAAAGATTTAAACTCATAAAACTATGATTGTATATTAAAAGAGGAGGGAAAATAACTAATAAAGCTACTGGGAACACCTTTGCCTTCTCCTTCTTCATCACACCTAACAACCAGCATTTCGCTGTATCCTATCTATGATCATCTCTAAATGTTGAAAAACAAGGACTACCTAAAACCTGCATGTCCTACACAAATAACTAGCTAACGTTGTATCATGCAGCTATTTTTTTCTCCCTTTTGCGTGGCAATGGGACAACAGTAGGGGTGAAGAATGGTGTTTATGATCATTTGCTAGATTTGGATTTGGTTCAACTGATTGGCTGGCCAAAACCTAAATGTCAAATAAAACCCACCAAAAAGATTTGACTTCTCGGATGAATGTTAGCTGGCTGATATTCCACAGGTTGCACCGTTCCCTGTGCAATAGTTTCAAGTCTTGTATGTGTTTGAATTGCACATGGTGTTCTTAGGGGGGGAAAAGGATATAATAAAAACAACCTAATCTATTGTTAACAGTTAACCCGAGAGAGAGAGAGAGAGAGAGAGAGAGAGAGAGAGAGATTATCTCTATATTGTACTGTAGGAGTGGTTGGACATGGCTAGAGATGGAGACCAAGTGGACATATTTAAGTTGGTATAAGCCTGTTGCTTAACCAATACAAAAAGTGAGTTGTTCAGTTATTAATAGTTAGTATGGAGTAAAGAGTATCGTGCAAAATGCCTTTCTCTAATAACTAGACTCGGTGTCTTTGAAGATATAGATCTCCACCCATGCCTATTCTCTTGTTTTAAATAGGCTTTTCTCATTATTTTTATTTTTAAATAATTTTAGATATGTTCATCACTATTCATCTACTACAAGAAAATTAGTAATTAGTGATAGAAAATTACCGACGGAAAAGAAACCATAGCAACTTATCGACAAAAAATCATGTTTCGTCAGTAATATTATCGGAAAAAATTTTCATTTTTCGACAGACAAAATATCCATAAGTAAATATGGAAGGAAATTATCTTGACAAATTTTCTAACGGAAAATAGCAATAGATGGAAAATTTCCGTTGGTAAAATAGGCGGAAATGCTTAAAGGCATAAACAAAGTCGAGGTTTACCAACATAAATGTATTCCGTCGATAAATTATGTAGATAAATTAGAAAGATAAATGTCGACGTTTTCTTCGACTTCAATGTTTTTAATAAAACGGAAACGATGTCATTTTTCGTTTTACAAAAATGACGTCATTTTCGTTTTACGAAAACGACGTCATTTTCGTTTTACCTAAAAGCTACCGAAGCCCTCCCTCTCCCTCCTCCATCGCATTTGCCTTTTTTCTCTGTCGTCATCGTCCCACCGTCCTCCTCTCTACCCCTATTGGAGCCCCACCATCCTCGTTGTCCCATCGTCCTCATCTCTGTCGCTACTGAAGCCCCCCTCCTCTGTCTCTTTGTCCCCCCGCCTTCGTTGCATCTGCTTCAGGGCCTCAAAGGGTATAGCATCTGCTTCAGAGACAGTGACAACTAAGTATGATCTATAGCTCTTCTCTACAACACTTTGGTTTTGTTGTGCTATGAACGACTCTTTATTGTGTTTAAAATAGACCCTCGATAATCTAGGGCAAGGATATTTCTTTTATACAGTATGAACAGAAACAATTTTGAGAGAGAAAATACTTACAATTTCAAGCTATAATCTTCTTTTTTCCATATGTTTTATCCACCTATACGTGAGAAATTTGCTAGAAATTTTAAATTACAAAAACCTGAAGATGGAATACTGAAAGATCTATAAGGGGAAAATGTTGTTTTGGCTCTTTTCTTTACCCATTCAAATATTAATTTTGAGTTCAGCGTTTAATTCTTAAGTCATTTTGAGATAAAATGTCAAATAATTGCCATTTTATGCATTTATAGCATTTTCTAGACTATTCGTCTAAAGTTTCATTTCACGTGGATATGCAAAGATTAATTGACAAATCCATTTTAGGTATTAAAATAGTTTTCCAATCATAAATAGAAATTTAATGACATTGGTACACAGGGCTACCTGAGTGATTAGGCTGAATATTATTATAACTTGCCTAAATATAAGGAGCGAGACTTCTGGTGATCAACTTAAATATACATTTTATTTTCTAGTTTTTCTTTTTTTTTCCTAAGGGGGTTATAATTTTTTTAATTTTGAGAAAACAAAGATAACTGCTTGATTGTTTTTTTGATAGCATCATCCCACCACCTGAGATGCTTAAGTTAGTATTTAATGTTATGAGATAATGTTGATGATCTTGTAATCTTTTGCACTTCGAAATTCATCAGGGAAATCTTTTACTTTGAAATTTAATACATTTACTCCACTGTAATTACTTTAGAGTAGTTTAAATGTTAAGAAAATATACAATATTTCACAAAAATAACCATTTTTGATAATGAATTAATACATGATATTTTTGCATAACTAAAAAATGAATATGTAGTAAATGGAATTCAAAAATAACATAGAAGTTAATCTACTTAGGATCATATAATGAACATTTGTGTGAACTAAGAAAATAGTATCTCAAAATAATATTAAAATTGTCCTTTGATTATAGTTTGATGTTATTTGTTGTATAGAGTTATGGTTTTTTTTTTTAATATGTTGTGATGCTATTCTTTATACTTAGTTATGGTATTGACGTATTAAAGTAAAAATAGTATTTATTTGTATAGTGTGATGGTACTTTTATATAGAGTTATGATATAATTTGTGCAGTCATGGTATTCTCTAGATATTATAATGATACTATTTGTTCTTAATAATGGTATAAACATATTAAAGTAAAGTTGATACTTGTTTGTATAGTGTAATGATATCTTTTGATAGGATATCTGTTATATATATAAGTAATTATTTTGGCATTATTTATTAATTGGACATATGAGATATTAATTGGATAATGACTTGGATTCTAAAGTCATATGGATAATCTTCTAGTTGAAAAAGAATCCTATCTTGGATTAGAGTCTATTATCATGTTGATTTTGGAATTGTTTTATGGTTGGAGTTACTGCTGGATTTGTGGATTTTACGAATGGAAGAAAATAAAGGGATTTGTGTCTATGGTAAATTTGTGGTAGATATCTATCCCTAATGTGAGTGTGCGACAAGGGGGTTTTGACGTACATGTGTGGCATACAATTTATGGGTGTTAGTTGTCTAATAAAACATATACTGCAGTGGGTGTTAATGTGAAGATGATGTGTGTGCGTTGTTTTTTTGGCCAAGGAAATTAGATATATGTTGAATCATTAAGTGTGCAGTGGGTGTGTGAGAATCATTAAGTGTGCAGTGGGTATATAAAAGACATACAACGTTGGTGTATGTTTTTGGGAGTGCGAGCTGAAAATACGTGGGTTGGGTAAGACAATTCTTTGGTGTTAGAAGAAACAGTGCAGTGTGCGTAAATTGTGGCTTGGGAAAAAAACAGTGAGTGCGAGCTGAAAATACGTGGGATGGGTAAGACAATTTTTTGGTTTTAGAAGAAACAGTGCAGTGTGCGTAAATTGTGACTTGGGAAAAACACAGTGGGCGTTAATTGGAGTTGCGTGAGTCATCTTGCTTCTGGACACCTCATGTGCGCTACTTCCATTGTTTCTCTCTTTATTATTGCCCAAAAGGAGATGATGGTTGTATAGCCCATTGTTGTTACGACGACTTCCAAATCTATTTCAGTGGAGCGGAACTCATTGGGAAGTTGTTATTGTCTATCGCAAGTGTATTTAGTTTTTGTTATTTATTATTTTAATCACTTGAGTTACTTGTTCATTGTTCTTTCGTTAAAAGATTGATTGAAAAAATCCTCTGTTGAGGTTAGTACGAGGCGGTCGTACTATTGGGTGTGAAATTCTTTCACGGGAAGTGAGGTTGAGAGATAGTATCAATGGTTGAGTGGCGTCAGCTCAGTAAAGTCTTGGGTAAATCTATTGTAATTTAGTGAAAGTTATTAAGTTGGGTGAGGGTCCAGCAGATATAGGCAAGGTGTGCCGAACTGCGTTACCAAATTTCTGGTGTTCTTATTATTTCGCTTTTGCTTGCTTTTATTTTGTTCGTGCCAAAGAAGTTTACGGAAAGTTTGTGAAACAATTAACACTTTCGATTTTTCATCTTTTATATGGAATTCTTGTATAGTTTGTATGGTGTCATGTTATTCTTTATATGTTGTGATGATATTCTTAGTACTCCATTATGTTATTGACACATTTAAGTAATAGTGATACTCATTTGTATAGTGCGATGATATTTTTATATATAATCTTGGTGTAGAATGTATGGAGTCAACTTGTCTTTATATGTTGTTATGGTTTTCTTTATACCTAGTTATAGTATTGAAAAATTCAAGTAAAGACAGTACTTATTGATACATTACGATGATATTTCTTATATAGATTTGTAGTATAATTTCTATAGAGTCATAATATTCTTTATAAGTTATGACGACATTCTTTGTACTCAATTGTGGTATTAATATATTAAAGTAAATGTGGTACTTATTTACATAGTGCAATGGTGTTTTTTATATAGACCCTTCGAATAGTTTGTATAAATTCATGATATTCTTTATATATTATTATGGTATTGTTTGCATTCAATTGTGGTATTGACATATTAATGTAAAGATGATACTTATTTGTATGGCATGATGATATTTTTTACATTGAATTATGGTATACTTTGTATAGAGGGTATTCTTTATAAGTTATGATGGTACTCTTCGTATGTATTAATAATATTCTTTTTATTCACTTAGATATAATGATAACTTAATTACTATAACCATATTTTATATTAAATAGTTATTACGTAAATCAAAAGTTACCACTTCCACAAAGCCGCCACTTTTAGTTTAAACTATTTAATGAGTTATCTTTTTCCTCTAGTATATATTAACTCACTGCCTCTTCAATTTGTTATTTTTTGAGATGGATGTGACATGTCTATCCATTTTAGTGTTTAATTTAAGTTTTCTCTTACATTTTAGCTTTCTTATCCCTTCTACTCTCAAATACCCAACATTTTCCATTCACTTTTCACAGTATCTTTCATCAAGTATCAAATACCCAACTATTTTCCATTCAAATACCTACTATTTCACAATTACTATTTATGTTATCCTATTAGTTGACCATGATTGACAAGTGAAATTCGAAGAGAAAAAACTTGAGATAGAGTGAAAAATTTATTTGTTGGGTATATTTTTAATAAAACTAAGATTATAATAAGAAATATAAAAAATACGCTTACCATTCTTTCTCTATTTCATATAGCTCCATTACGTTTGGTTCTTGCTTAACTTTAGATAAGGTTTTTATGATGTTAGGTCAACTAGAGAAAAAGTTAAAAAAAAGAGTACTTTGTAAGGCTTTTATTTTACTTTACGTAATCTAACATATAAATTTACTATTTACCTTTTATCTTTATCTTTATTATAGGTGCATAATATCTTTCTCTATTTCATAATTTTACACCTTACTATTTATATGTCTAACCTCTCTCTCTCTCTCTTTTTATGTAGGGAGTTGAAGTGTTTCTGGATAAGGTTAGAAGGTGATCTTCATATGTATTTAGACTAATTGGTTAGGGCATCACATGTTATGAATTATGTTACTTAGAATCCATATGCCATTATAAAAACAAACCCTTCTTGAAGTTTTTATCAAATGGTTATATGTCCCTGGTGCTTTTACTTGTATGAGTGAAATTCCTAATTGTTGACAAGCCATTGTGATTAGTTCAAGTCTTCATTTAAATGCCTATATATGAACTCCAATTTAAGTATTGTGTGTTTGAGTTTATGTGTTATTTGAGTTTGGTATAATAAGGAATTATTACAATCATGATTTTAATAATATGATTTTGCATACCTTTGCACCAAGACTTACATATGGTAGCATCATCCCTATACTTTTAGTAATCATTGAAGCCTCATCAGAGAGTATATCATTAAATATTTTATTAGTCACTATTGTATCAAACTACAAAGTTCACATATTAGATATTGATAGGCTTTATCAATTCTACCACCACCTTGCTTTCGAACATATCTAAAATTCTTCTGAATTATATGCTTGTCAAAAACTTGTCTCGGATCGCAAATAAACTGCATTACAACATTGTCAACATACATAGTGAGGGCTCAACATCAGGATATTCTGTGGCAATGGCCCTTACCCTCTTTCTCCAAAGCATTGATGCCAAAAAACATTTTTAAATGGCATATCAATCTATTATCCATGGCATGCTTTTGTGTGGCATAAAAATATGTTCTTTGAGATAAATAACAATCAGTTCATGTGATTCCTTATCATTATAAAAGAATAAAAGGATTGGAACCGTCTTTTACATGAAATTATAGAATGGAATTGCTTTAATTCCTAGATTGAAACTAATACATTGTTCTATCCATTGATGATTGAAATTGATGTAATCTTGTTACATAGATGCAAACAAAATACTGAAGAAAAATGTCAACAAATCCTTTTCCTTATTATCTATTAATTTCTTGCATATTGCTTTCATTTATGCAACATATATTGGCAATGATTTGGATAGTGCCATTGATTCATTCAAGACTAGATTGGTAACTATAACACCCCATGTTAGGGGTTAGAAAATTAAGAAATTCCAGTACATTATTTGCTTTGCATAATTGAGTTTTCACTTATATGCATATGCAATTTTGAACTCGTACAAATATTTATACATGCACTTATTGACATTTTTCTAGGTATAAGTGATTTTTTTATGTGATTAAAGTGTAAATTTTGGATTAATTGTGTTACAAAATTCATTTGGTGATAATAGTTATTACTTCAGAATTTTGGTGAATTTTAGAAAAATTGATCGAAAATTTGAAGTATTTTAGAGTACGAAAAATATTGAAATAAGAGACAAATTATGTAGTGACAAATGGACCTATTAATGTGTGACATGTGGACAAAGAGTTAA
>JAOTAX010000002.1:36019382-36033687 GCA_025629825.1 Erythroxylum guanchezii
AAATGTATACCGAGTTTTACTGACTGATGTAGTACGCCACCCTCGCGGGGCACGGACTCGGATATCACCAATGATATTGGGTTCGGGTCACTCGGGAGTGGGGTGTTACACATACTCTCTTTCTCCTTTTCAGTGGTAGGACAAGCTCTCTTCCTTAACTTGAAATAAGTTGCTGACGGTGTACTCACTGGCTTTGCATACTTCATATTAAACCTCTCAAACAGTTGTTCAATATATTTCTCTTATGACAACCACAACTTTTCGATCTTCCTGTCACAAATGATTTCCATGTCCAAACTTTGTTTTGTAGGACCAATTCTTTCATATCAAAGGCTTTGGACAAGTCCTCCTTTAACCTGAAAATCATGTCAATATCATGTCCTACTATTAGCATATCATCTAAATATAAGGGAAAGATGATGAATTTACCACCAAACAATTTTCTAAAATACACATAAGGATTAGCTAACTTTCTCTTATACTCATTGTTTATCATAAATTAATCAAATTTCTTGTACCACTGTACTGGTTCCTATTTGAGCATATAAAGACCCTTGTTCAACTTGCATAGATAGTTCTGTTTCCTTTTGACTTTGAACCTTCCAATTACTCCATATAAATCTTCTCTTCCAAATCACCATATAAGAAAGCAGTCTTCACATAAACCTGCCCGAGTTTAAAATCCAAACTAGTAACTAATTCCGATACGCTTTGTATCATTGACATATTGACTACTAGTGAGAAAATGTCGTCGAAATCGATAACCTTCTTTTGATTATAACCCTTCACCACCAATCTCAGCTTATGCTTCACTAACTTGTCACTATCTTTCTTGATTTTGAACACCATATATTCTTCAAAGCCTTCTTGCTTTTAGGAAGCTTCACTAACTCATAAGTCTCATTCTTCTTCAATGAGTCCATCTTCTCTTGTATTAGTTTGAGCCAAGAGTCTTTATCTTCAAGTTACCACACTTTGCAGAAATTCTCTAGCTCCATATTAATAGTGCCATAGGGATATTCCCAACTAGGGTATCTTATTGAAGGTCTCTTCATTCTAGTTGACCATTAAAGTTGGACATCTTCCAACACTTAAATAGGTTGCTCCCTTACTCATGATGCTCATAGACCTCTCCTATATCATCTATAGGTGTGTCTCATATGACTCATCACCTTTAGATTACCCCTGATCATTATCATCCTGTGTTAATTCATGTTTTCCTTCTTTACTCATAGACTGATTAATGACAATAGGAACAGGGTAGAATCCGCAATACTGGATGACAAACTAGTGGAAGTCGTATTGTCATGTTTTATGCGATCTACACTCATCTCATACTCATAGAAGATTACGTCCCTGATTCTAACAACCTTCTACATTTTTAGGTCGTAGAGTCTATAACTAAACTCATCATCAATATATCCAATAAACACATAAGGAGAAGTCTTTGAATCTAGTTTCAATCTCTACTCCTTTAGCATGTGCTTAAAAGTTTTACATCCTAACACCATTAAGTGTATAAGTTGGATCCTTTCCTTATCGCACACTCTCGAAAATCTCAAGCTCCAATAGGACAAAAGGATTTATATTGATTGCATATATTACAATTTTGACTACCTCAACTGAAAAGAACTTTGGTAGTTTTGAAATTTGGAGCAAACACCAAACCCTCTCCACAATGGTTCTATTTATCCTCTTGGTAACACCATTATGCTATAGGGTACCAAGTTCTGTCTTCTCATGTCTTATGTCACGTCTCATACGGTATTCTTCAAATTTGTTAAAGTTATACTCTTCTCCATTTTCAGTTTGTAGACTCTTCAATTTTCTCTTCGTCTCCCTTTCCACCATGGTATGAAAATTTTGAAAGGTCTTATACACTTGACTTTTTGTTTTAAGCATGAAGATGAAGTCTTGTATTTATCATTATCAATAAGTGAAATAAAATACTTGTTACCTCCTAAAAACCCTACCCCTATAGGACTGCACATGTCAAAGTTCACTAACTCCAACTTTGCCTTCCTTATAGTGTACCTCTTATAGAAAGACACGTGATATTGCTTCCTAGCCATATAATAATCACAGGGGTTAAGAGAAACTATAGTTTTTGTAGGGATAAGTGATTTTTTAGCAAGCAACTTGATCTCCTTCTTACTACGCGTCCTAATCTCTGATGCCACAAATCCAGTGAAGTGTTTTCTTTAACTATATGTAATTCTTCAACACACACTTTCAAGTGTGTTATATATAAGGTGCAACAAAATCTACCACAATCAACCATCATTGCTCCTTTAGCTTGCCATCTCTAAAAGTATGATGATATCCCTCTTAATCGAGCACATTCACAGACAACATTAGTTTGAGCTTGAATGTCACCCTTGCCGACGATGTTAGCAGAGCTCTGATTGCTTACTTTCACACTTTCAAAATCGTTACTCTTGTATTTAGTGAAGAACTCCCTCTTCGGAACATAATAGTACGATGACCCTATATTGATAAGCTATTCTGAATCTAAATGACTAATATGGATACACTCACTAGTCACAAAAATCAACAATACTTTATCATCTGTGCTTAGTGTCATTACTGTAGTGTTGTTGTCATTTCCGTCCTTCTAGTTGTCTTGCTTCTTCTAGTCTCTTTTTCACTTATGACAAAACTTCTTTATGTTACCAAGTTTGGTGCAATTGAGACACGTTCTAGTCTCCTTGCCATCTCTTGACTTCAACTTGCCTTGCCCTTTAGGACACTACTTTTGCTTATTCCTCTATTTTCAAACACAAGAGACTGCGCGTTGTCAAAACTGATCTCCTTCCTTCTAATGTCTTTATTAAACATGCTCTCTTTAATGACATCAAAAGAAAGCTTGCCATCTAGAGCAGAGTTATTAATAGACACAAACAAAGTTTTCCAACTATTTGATAAGGAACTTAATAGGAACAAAGCTTGTAATTCATCATCAAGGATTATCTTCATTGTAGTCGACTTATTGATGATGTTCTAAAAATCACTAAGATGCTCCAACACTGATTTTCTAACCTTCAACTTCAAGTTTACGAGCCTTTTAATCAAAGAGGCCTTATTTTGAGCGATCTTCCTCTCATAAAGACCCTTTAACTTCTTCCACAACTCAAAGGATTTGTCTCTTAGGTTATGTGTTAGAATATAATGATATCAATCTATTGTTTAATAGTTTCCATGGTCTTCCACTCTTTATCTGCCATCTTCTTTAGCTTAGATGAGATATTGTCTTTTATACTTCTATCCACGTCGATTGGATTATAAGGATCCTTGTAGTACAAGAGATCTTTCATTATAGGCCTTCATATCGAGTAGTTGGTCAACGTCAACTTCATTACAGAGCTATTGTTACTCTCCATACTTATGGCTCTGATACTAGTTGTTACCAAGCAATAACACTCACATGATCTTTAAGTCGATAGCAAACTACTCACACAATAAAGATGACTGAAGGGCAATGAACACAATATTTTAATATAGAAAACCTTCCAGTGTAGAGGTAAAAACTCTCAAAATAAATCTGTAATAAAATCCACTAAATCAAGTAATAGGATAAAAATGATAAAGGTTTCAAATTATCTCGCTCAAGGACATCTTACAAGACAACTATAACTAATATAGCTCTTTTACCTTTTTCTAAAGCTCACTTAAAAGGCTTCTACAAATAACCTCTAAAATTGAGTATAAATTGAAATATTTATACCAATACTACTCCAACTAATTCTAGGAATCAAACTTCAATAAAATTGTAGTTGAATAATGATGTTTGGACTTTAAAACTCTTTTATCATTATGTGTTTTTGTCCTAGGCAACTTCTTTCTCTCTAACTTATCTTTAAATCTAAAAAAGATGAGATTTTATGTCGCACGTAGTCACTCGTACAACCGTGTATAGTGACCATGTCCAACCTTAAACTTTAAAACTCGATGTCGTAGATATACATAGTAAGTTACACGGTCGACAAACATGACTGTGTCCACCACTCATATGGTTATGTCTGACTCCACACAGGTATCTTCTGATCTTAAGAAAAAAGATACAACAATGGAGTACAAAAATGTTCCGGATAAAGAAGAACCTAATCAACCACCATCAATATGGCTGAAATGAAAGGATTTAATAAGAATGAAATCTTGAGAAACAACTCTAAGCAGATCACTATCGTGGCTATCTCCTAATTTAATTCGGCTAGAAATAACATTAAAAATCTAAATACAGATAAATAACCCCCTGCTGCTGCTGCTTGGCATAGAAATGGATGCGGCAGCAAAAATAAACCCGGCTACATCTCCAGGACAATTAAAATCGTAACAAAGTTTCTAGTTTGAGCAGCATCCTACTCTCTTCACAGCAGTAACATCTTTACCGACATCAATCTTCTCCACTTTTGAAGGAACAGTTGTGGCATTTCCATTCTGACCCATCTCCAAAGCTTTCTTGCTTACTATCTTGTAGATCTGAGTAAGCACTTCGGAAAAGGCATTGTCCACATTTGTAGCTTCCAGAGCAGAAGTTTCCATGAAGTATAGGGCCTCCCTCTCGGAGAAGGACTTTCCGTCCTCAGTTGAAACAGCCACCAGGTGGCGAAGGTCGGATTTGTTACCAACAAGCATGACCACAATGTTGGGATCTGTATGATCTCTCAACTCTTTCAGCCACCTTTCAACATTTTCAAAGGTTGTGTGTCTCGTGACATCATAGACAAGCAGCGCACCAACAGCTCCCCGGTAGTAAGCGCTTGTTATGGCCCGGTACCTTTCCATTGAAAGACAAGTTGAGGTGATTTAGGGTAAGAGTCACAAAAGCATCATGATAAACAACAACAACAAGAACACACAGTATGAATCCCGCCAATACGTGGGATTTGGGGCCCAAAATCATCATGATGCAGAGCAAAAAAAAAAAACCAGAAGAGTCACACAACACTTCACGGAAAAAGAATCCTCTTCATAACCAATTCAAAGAGGACAAAATATGCAGATGATGAGGACTTTGAGCTACCAAAGATGTGTAAGGCTCCTTTCAAGATATATGCATACCCTAACCAAGTACCCCAGTCAGATCCTCAAATTAAAACATAAACCAGCCAATCCAACGTCATATGGGTCCAGAAAATGAAATATGACATCGCAAAGCAAATTGGATAGAATTCTTTTAGTAGATTTTGTAAGACTTCACAAAGTGTTTATAGTTACCATTTCATACATCTTATAACCACATGGACATATGCATATCCCAACAAACACCTCATGCAGTAATAGGAGGACAAGACAGCGCCTTTTCATACATATTGTTGTTGATACATTTCTTAATGTGCCATTGGATTATTGTCATATATCTTATAGGACGTCCTCAATACACATCTTAAGGGTTAGGGCAGAGTGCTGTATATATCACTTTATTAGGGCCCACGTAACAGACATTGACAATATATCGTCGCATGAAAATGGTGAAAGAAAAAAAAACTAAAAAAGGAGAAATAAATATCAGGATTGAATGGTCACCTGGACTCAAAAGACGCTAAAAAAAGAAACTTGAAGAGTTATATAATCACATACGTCCTAATCCTTGGAAAGGATTTCACTTGTTTACGACTCTAGTTGATCTCTGAATTTTAGTCCATCAATAAAAGGGTTAAACTCCACGCACTATTAGATTTGAGACCTCACTTTCAGCTGAGCATTGTCTCTAAAAACAAAGACATATCAGGACATTTGCTGCACTTTTAGGCATGTGTGTACTGTCTACCACAAAATATTTGCAGAGTTTCTCAGTTGAAAAAAACTTCAACTTGATAAAAAGATAGTCAGGTCCATTCCAAAGTAATCACTTCATTTGTAAAAGATATTGAAGGATGGGATTACCCCCAATTTCTTCCCAGAAGCTCAGAATGACTGGATATTGAACCTATATGACTTTTCTTTTCGACATCTTTCTAGAATAAACGCAAGATTTCAAGGTTAACAACAAATACCATTTTTCTGAAAATCCAAACTTTCATGGAAAGTGGATTAAACTTCCTTGCTCCGATGCATGAGAATTACAACTAAAGAAGACAAATCCGAATCTTAATTCTAACGCTAATATCTAAATGAAACCCAGAAAATGATAAAAGCAAGGCTCAATTAACAGATTATACACAAAGCAATGACAGTAAACCTAAATAACTGCATGAATGTTTCTTTCCATCACTCAGATAGCTATCCAAACTGGGGACATTACGTATATAGGAAGTCATTTTGCATATCAAAGATTAAAATGTCATGATCTTGCATACTGAACTAATCCGATCCTGTAAAACCAATATCATAATTACACAAGGAAATCAATATACTAAATCCAGAAACTCAAAGATTAAGCAGCTAGATCAAAGCCCATATTTACTTCTTTTGACCACAGCGTCAGCAGGAAGACAAAATCCAATTACAAACCAAGTCTCTTATTTGCAGGAGACTCAGATCGCATAAACATAAAATTACTTAAGACAAGTTTTCCCATAGGAAACGTAGTAACACCCAGATCACGATCCATAGAAGAAAGTCCAAAAACAGCAAAGCTCACAAAACGTCCATATCACAAGTTGCAAAGGAACTCCAAGAAAAGACTCAAGCTTTAGAAAAATCAACGAAAACCCATAACGAAGAGGCCAGTAAAAATGTGGAAACAAAACAGAGAAGCAGAGGAAAACAAACCTTTCCTGGCCAGCAGTGTCCCAAATCTGGGCCTTGATAACCTTTCCATCCACATTCAAGCTGCGAGTAGCGAACTCGACTCCAATAGTGGATTTGGACTCCAAACTGAACTCGTTGCGGGTAAACCTGGAGAGAAGATTGGACTTGCCCACACCAGAGTCACCGATCAGCACTACCTTGAAAAGATAATCATAATCGTCCTCAGCTCTATAACCAGCCATAGCTTTTTGTCCCCCTGTTTTTTTCTCGTATTTTTTCAAAGAAGAGATAAATGTTAAAGACTAAACAGGGACAAAAGGAAAGAACATCGAAGTACATGCGACTCGATCTCTCTTATGTGTCTCTATTGGTTGGTTTTTTCCTCTCACTCTTTTCCGTTTCCCATCTGGGTTTGAAACATGCGACTATTGTCCTTGCTGCCTGTTGCCAGCTGTAAGAAATCGGCGGAAAGGATTTTATAATAAAATAGAACGGAAGTTAATACTTTTCTATGACTTTAAATAAATTTTTATAATAAAATAAAATACGATAGCTTCATATTATATTTTTTTTATTTTAAATATAAAAATAAAAAATATATTTAAAATAGAAAATAAAATAATAAATAACTTTACAGTATGTTACGATATAAACTCTTTATTAAAATAATATTTTATTATATTTTATTATATATTTTTATATATTTTTCAAACAACAATTTTTTAATATTACGTCTATTTACGTTTTATTTTTTATAATTCATTTTATTTTATTTTATTAAAAATTTTATATTTAATCAAACATTATAAAAATTTAAAAAAAAAACAAGCCCAAGAGTGTGGAAAGTTGGCAGGAGTTGATCCACGTCCAGTGCTTCTAAATGGAGAAGGCCAACCCAATTGGGTCTTTACAGACACTCGGCCTAAACTGAGCCTTACAATCAATCCCCACTTGCTTTGCTATTTTAATCCAAATCATTTCATTTACAGGTAAGGAGAGTCGTTTCATAGGTCTAGCTTATGATTTTAAGAAGGTAGAGGACTAGGGAGGATCCATTATGGTATTGGTATATATTGCTGGTGCCCACAGGTTGTCGGTTTGATCATGATTTACCCAAACCCATCATAGCTCATAAAATTCAGATGACCTTACCATGTGGGGATATGATTGTTTTGTAAATGACTATATAGAAAGAAATCAATTTATGAAGCAAAAGCAAAATGTGGTAAAATATATTTGAAAAACTAGCATTCCTCTCCTTGGCAGCCGTGCATTGCCATTTGGCCCTGTAAGCTCTTCAACCTGAAGACAACTTCTGCTCTTGTCCCTCGGCACTCTCCTCGGTTTTAACTCAACCAGCAATACTTTGCTCCTGAAAAGAATAAACAGGACACATTTTTACGCTCAGAATTTTACATTAGCTTGAAGAAGACATTTCCATGACAGTTTCTGCCGCTGCTGAGCCTAAAACAAATGGAAATCTGTCGTCTTTCGTTCAAATTTAGTCCTCGAACTACATTCGACAGTTTCTTGTATTGTTCTAAGCCAAATTGAAGTTACCAAATGTAAACACACAAGCTTGTAGTTCTTTTAGCCATATATCCATATCAGCTATAGAAGCCGAGCTGAGCTTCTGCCAACACCGGCCAGCACTACCCAGTTTTTATTTAACGTACGTGTCCCATGTGCGACAACTTAATAATGGAACATACACCAACTCATGTTTAACGTTTATTTCCTAATCAAGTCAAACGCTCGAAGTTTGCATTTTTTCCTTGAGATAAAGGAGTGCTCTAATATTGTTCATAAGTTGTCTTGTTTAAACAAGTCCTTCCAGATCCATGGAAACCTCATTCCAATACAAATGTAGAGCTCCAATTGGTGATAGTCGTCCCCACAATAATCCTAAGCACTTAAGTTCACCAACCTCTCATAAATACTTATTACATACTGACATAATAGAAGAGAAGATTAAAGATTTCCTAAGTTAAGCCTACAGATTCTTAAGTTCTGTAGGAGAATATGAACGTACAACCTTTTACAACTTTCATTTGTCACCAACCGAAAACGGCTCAGGTTCCTCTATACTAAGATAATCATACAAAATGTATACAAATTAATGACCCTATAGTTGTGCTTGCCATGACATGTTCATGACTGTATAGTGTATACAAGTGTAGAGCCATACACGTCTTTATCATTGTTCCCACCACTACATATATCCTGCTAAAACGATATTGTCTCTTTCACATCAGTCTCTCCAATCAGTCTCCAGCCTATCATATGCGTCCTATTCCTGTTATCCTCTTAACTCCTTTCTTTGTGCTTCTTCGTTTGAAATTTATTTCTTCTTTTAGTTAAATGTCTACCCCTGAAGCTTCATCTTCTTCATCTTCGCTGACCTCCGAATCTTCTACTCGAAAAGTTCAGAGGGTATCCAAATCTGTGTCGGACCGACTACTTGAGAAGTTCTTTGATGCCAGTGAATTTGATTTCGATTATGAGCAAAGTGGATTGTGGTCTCCTCCCGTAAAACGAAGGGTGTTCATGAGCTCGCCTGCAGGGAGGATATTCAACGAGGAAGATATGGTTAAAAAGCTTAGGAACATTATGGATGGTCGCCGTCGTGCAAGACATAAAGCTTGGTGGCATGTATGGTCCTAAATAAGCTCATCAATCATGACATATCTTAATTTTCCCGTTTGATTGCTTTTCTGAAATATAGAAGAAAGAACTTGGACAGAGTTGATGCTATGTACAAAAATTATGGTTGCTAGTAAGCCTCCATTTTTGTTATGTAACTTTACTTTCTTTTGCGCAGACATTCTGCTGTTTCTGAAATCTGAAAGCATTTGAAGAATAGGAGGTTTGCAAGCTAGCCGAAGAAAAAATTATCCCAGATATCTTCAATTTGTTCTTCTTGTTGAGATTAAACAAATTTACTGAACTGGTAAACGAGGGGATGTAAAGCCATAGAGGACCAGACCACATTCTTACATACAGGAGCAACCGTACTCTAGCTACAGTTTAGATTTTCTTGTTGAAAATCTGATTTACACAGGGGACAGATATAAAATAGCAAATGCATTCAGCCTTTCTATACCCTTTATAGTAACTGTCCAGCTATAAAGTTGAATTTTGAGTTGTTTTGCTTGATGGGTGTCGCGGATCAGACCACGGATTACACTGACCAAGTTGGTTTCTGTATTAGAATCTTCTCCCTGGTTTCTTTTAGTGATGCCCATCATTCATCATCTTCATAACAACTTCAATAATTGAATTCGAAGGCCACTTTCTGTATCCCTCTACCATCGTGATTCTGCCACACGAATTATTAGATAAGGGTAATTTTTTTAATATTAAGTTTAAATTATAATAGCAAATTCAGACGAAACTACCTTTTGTCTAACCTCTTTTATAGTAATATACTACTTACACTAAAGTTGTCTGCATAATTATCAATATTGAAGTTTTAGTTATTATTACATAAAAACATAAATGATTGAAAGTTATGTATGATAAGACCTTATAAAACACTTTTGACATGTTATAGCTTCAATAAATTCAAGTAATCTAATTTTTTTTAATATTTTATTTCATGTTGTCTAGGTAACCAGTCATGGATTCTAAAATTGGATCTAACTCAGCATGGTTCGGAGGAGGAGATCACGAGAAACTGAAAAGTAGATTATGTGAATTTTGGAGCGTTATCACCCACGTAACAGTGCGCTCATGTTTATCGACTTTGGTTTAGTAAGACAGCAAAACTTGCTGAGAGTTTCAGAGTCAAAGGTACCACAATGCTGCGTGGACAATGTTGTCCATGCCTTGGATTGATCGATCCCAATTGAAAAGAGAGGAGAAAGAACTTGTTTTGTTGACTCCAATTCTTGCATGGGAATATTCCACCTTTTCTTTTAGAGTCAGTTTTATAAGCCCATCAAGGGTCTTTTTTAGCACATTCAACGTTACAGAGCGCACCTATTTGAAGGACATGGCACTCATGGACTTCTACGTTTATATCGCTCTATCTGACATAGATGCTCCATTTCTATCCTTTCAACCTTTACTCTTTTTCTATGTTTTGCAATCTATGATTTTCTTGTCTTCTCTTTTTGATTGCTTTAGTAGGAAGCACCGTAGTGCACTACCTTTCTCGTTTGCAAAATTACTTGCATTTCATGTTAACTAGGAAAAATCACATAAAACTTTTTAAAAACTTCATAAATATATAGACTTTCATAGAGATGCGATGTATTTCTCAAAGTTTGAACTTTAGAGGAAGTATAAGAAGGAAATTCAGACTCTTGAGTTTGAACTTTAAAGGGAGTATGAAGGTGACTATTATTTTTCAAATGGTAATGATATTGGTGATGGTGCTAATGATTAGTTCAAACATGAATACGAGCAAGAAGGCACTATTGAACTAGAGTATATTGAACAAGAAAAGGCGCTATTGAACTAGAGTATATTAAACAAGAAAAAAAAACTATTGAAGAGGAGGATGTTAGTCCATCAAGTGTAGAAGTTAAGATTCTTACTAATATACCACACCAATCGTGTACTGAGAATGTTACTATTCTTTACCTTGAGCCAACTAGAAAATCGCTACTAGAGCATTTTACTAGAGGTATTCCTAAGCCCACATATAAACATAAAATTTCAAATTGAGTTAAACATATCATGAGTCATTATGTGTCATATAATTGTCTGTCAAAATCAAATAAGTCAATTATAGATCTATTATTTGTTGTAGCTATTCCTAATAGTGTGCAGGAAGCTCTAGATGATCCAAAGTGGAGAGATGTAATGAACGAGGAAATGAACTCTTTACAAAAAAATAAACTTGGGAGATTGTTGAATGCCTAATAAGAAAGAAGCCAGTAAGATGTTGTGGGTTTACATTGTAGAGGATAATGCAAATGGCACAGTTGAAAGGTTCAAAGTAAGATTGGTAAAAAAAAAAAGGGTATACCTAATAGTCTTTGCTATAACAATTTAATTTAAAGAATGCTCTTGTACATGGTGACTTTTCTGAAGAAATTTATATAAAGCTTCCACTAGCTTGTATGGTAGTAGAAAGGCAAAGTAAAAGGGTCTATAGATTGAAAAAAAAATATCACTGTGCGGGCTAAAGCAATCTCCAAAAGCATGGTCTAAAAGGTATGATAACTTTCGGATAATATCAAAGCAATTCTAACCATACTTTATTCTTGAAAAGAAGGCAAGGTAAAATAAATATTTTTATTCTATATATGGATGACATGATAATGTAAAGAGATGATCCAAAAGAGAGGAAGGAACTACAAGAATATTTGTCTAGAGAATTTGAAATGAAACATCTTAGTTGTTTGAAATATTTTCTTTGGATTGAAGTTTCTAGATCGAATAAAGGAATTTTTCAATTAAAGAAAATATGAATTAGACTTGTTACAGGAACCTGGTATGTTAGCATGTCAACCAGTTGATACACCAACTAAGGAAGGCTTGAAGTTATGTATAGGAGTGAACCAAGTACCAGTTGATAAAGGAAGATACCAAAGGCTTATAAGAAGGGTAATATACTTGGCTCACATAGGACTCGACCTTGCTTATGCTTTGAGTATTGTTAATTAGTTTATGCATAATCCTAGAGAACAACATATGAGGATAGTTATGAGAATTTTGAGGTATTTGAAATCTGGTTTTGGTAAAGGAATTTTGTTTACTGAATATATAAATTGACAAATTGTAAATTTGTATACAGGACTAACTGGGCCAGTTCAATAGAAGATAGATGATCAACTTCTGGCTACTTCATGTTTGTAGGTGGTAACCTAGTCACATAGAGAAGTAAAAATCAAAAAGTGGTCAATCGCTCAAGTGCGGAAGCTAAATTCAGAGGTATGACACTTGGTCCTGTGACGCTTTGTGACTAATGCTACTTTTATAAGATTTAGGCTATCCACTGAAGCAATAAATTACTCTATATTGTGACAAAAAAGTTGCTTATGATATTGCTCACAATCTTGTCTAACATAATCGAACAAGGTTTGTTAAGGTTGACAGGTTCTTTATTAAGGAGAAGTTGGAAAGGAAAATTATAGCGTTGCCTAAGATTCGGTCTTGAGGATCAATTGATTGACATTCTTATTATAACAGTTTCAAATCATATGTTCTCAAAATTTCTTCGCAAGTTAGGCATGCATGACATCTATGCACCAACTTGGGGGGATTATTGAGATTTTTCTCCATAATTGTAACTGTAAATATATTCTTAAGCTCTTAATTTTTGCCTGTAGGATTATAGTAAATCTTTCAAAAATTCTTCCCTTATTGTATATTATAACTACTACGTTTCAAAGAAAAAAATTAGAACAGAAGTGTTTCTTTCTTCTTTTTCTCATCTTTCAAGTCATCATGTGAAATTCATCACTTCATAGCCACTCTTAATCCATAAATAGCTTCGACTTGCTTCCTTAGGCATGTCATTTCTCTTCTAGTTACTGTATATTTTATTCAGGAATCGTGCTTCCCTGACATGTAAGCAAATATCTACATGCATTAGAGTGACTTTGTAGATTATAATAAATTAAGTGTAAGAAAGTGTAGCAACGATAGGTAGTGAAGAAGAAAGGTAGAAGGTTTTAATCATAAAATTTTACCATCACCTTGAGATATTTTTTTTTAAACGTTGAGATTAGCTTATAACTTGCTAATGCATTCTTAGTAACAAATTACTAATCATTCACTTCTGTGTGAGAAATCAATTAGGTGATACAATTAAAATCTCCTTCTCCAAATCAAATCCAGTTACAATCTCCATATGAAGTTTAAGATTGTAACACAACAATTTAAGAACCAAAAGATCCTAATCAAGTTATATAGCAATATTGTAAGTCATTTGATATAAATGTTCATTTATTTGTTTAACTATTTCAGTGTAAGAGGGAAAATGCATAAAGTAACATCTTTGTGAGGATAATTTATAGGCTTTAGATCTCAATCTTATTAGCACACCATATTCCTTTATAATGATTCTGTTATAAAGTAATTTGAACTTCTATGTGTTCTAATATAATCTCTTCTAGCTTTAGTTTGTGCTTATGACCTACTACTTCTTGATGTGTTGTTAATGGTCAGTGCATTAGTTAGTAATAAATGGATTAATAAAAATAAAAAATTAAGCTAGTTATAATTGTTGTAGTTAGTTATAATTATCGGCGATAGTAGTTGTATGTAAAATAACAATAACAACAACCCAAGGAAGGTTCCGCTGATACGCGGAGTCTGAGGAGGTTCAAAAGTACGCAACCTTGCCCATAATTAATAGATAAGTTATTTCAGATAGACCTACATGAAATATATATATAATATACATATACATATTAAATTAATAAATTAATAATAATTAAATATAGAAGATAATTGTTGGACCCTCTTGAAAGTTAGAACTATTATATGTGAAATGTTGGAAGTTAAAAGCTGAAATATGTTCCCTAAGTATGTTTTGATGGTTCAGCCATAACTATTTCTCTAGTTACCGAAATGAGATGATTCTTAATTTGTATTAAACTAGAGAAATAGGGCTACAAATTATATGATGAAATCGAGTTCTAATTCAGTCTCTAAG
>JAOTAX010000002.1:36038161-36048614 GCA_025629825.1 Erythroxylum guanchezii
AAAATTTTATACCGAATTTCGGATTGGTTTAGTCTTAGGGTTTCCAACGCGACACGCGAGGATTTTCGAAAATTTTCATTACCTGGATGTCGGACTTTGTTTCGGTTCGATTGAACCATTTGTTTGCTTCATCTTCGATTTCCTTCCGATTCGTTTTGTAAATCCGTTCCTTTGATTTCCTCTTTCGTTTGTTTCCGCATTTGTATTATCTGATTCTCTGATTCGATTCGTTTTGATTTGATAATTTCGCTTTGTTTTTCGATTCCGTTTTCGTTTTTCCGGTTGGGGTCCGATTTCGAGATCGGGTCCCAACACATGGAACTGCCTCTTAGCTATCAATGTGACTCTCATTACAAAGTTAATTATAGCATGCTTAGTCTTCACTTTGTTATTCATCTCTCTTTATTGAATCCACTGCTATAAGTTTTATTGCTCTGTTTATCTACATAAATGACACCATCTTAGCAAGTAATAGTATTGCTAAAATCACTAGTGTCAAAGACTTCCTTTATAATCAGTTCTACATCAAATATCTTGATTTTGTAATAATTTTCTCGACTTAGAAGTTACATAAAGTAAAAAAAGGATAAATCTTTGTCTTGATTTGTTAATAGATGTTGGCTTCTTTGAATCAAAACTAACAAAATCTCTTCTTGATTCTATATAGTATAGGCCACTCATTGACAAACTCTTATATCTTTGTACCATACAACCTAATCTTTCTTTTATTATGCAATAGTTATCTTATTTATTAGACTTGTCAACTAATAATCATCTAAAGATAACACCTCATGTCTTGAGGCACCTTAAAAAAGCTCTAGGCCAAAGGCTTCTTTTTAATAGAGAATCTCCTTGACATTTAAAGGAACTTTTTCATATTCAAATTAGGTTGCATATCCTAATACTAAAAGTGGTTGATCTCATAAAAGTTGAAGAAGCAATAAACAATCTCAAGTTCTTCTAAAGCAAAGTATAGAGCTCTTACATTTGTGACTTGTGAACTACAATGGTTGAAGTATTTGCTCAGGGATTTGAACATTCCAAATGAATAGACATATTTTTTATTTTTTTGACAGTCAATTAGCAATGCATATAGCTCATAACCTAATTTTTCATAGGCAAACAAAACATATAGATATAGATTGTCGTGTAGTAAAGGATAAGTTACATTCAATTCTCATTAATTTGGTGTCAGTTACACCTTTTATTCAAGTTGCTAATTGTTTGACAAAAGGTGTTACATCTATTTGTTTTTCAAGAAGCCATTAACAAGCTAGCATACACAACTTGATGAGGCTAATAGAGAGTCTCTTTAGCCTCAATTTGTGCTTGTCAAATACTACTTCATGACGTGTAGTCAATTATTGGTGTATTAGTTAGTAACAACTAGACCAATAAGGATAAATATTCTTTTAGAGTTAGTTATAATGTTGTAGTTAGTTATAACTATCAACTATATCAGTTATATATAACAATATTGCAACTTCGTTCCTTTTCAATTGAGAATTACTAAAATCCTTATTTCATTGTATTATTATATTGTATCGATGTCTAAAAACGATTCTAAACCATTAAATTTACTTTTACACTGTAAAAATCATAAAAGCGACCTTTATGTGTATAAGCATAACATTGGAGAACTCCTTTAGTTAGTATCAAAGCTTTATTTAGTATCAAAGCTTGACTTTAAATGAGGTGAGGTTGTCCTTTTATATTTTTTATTATTTTATTCAATTCTAACTCTTTTGCTAAAATTTAATCTTCCTTTGCTTACTTTTTGTGCTTTTGCTTCTTCTTATTGTTTTTAAAGTTTCCAATAAGAAAAAAATGAAATCCTATCATAACTTTATTTAGGGTTTATTTATCTCTTCTTATTGTGTTAGATTTTTTTCTTTGTTTAATTCCTTGTTCCTTAATACTTTGTATGGTGGTGATATAAAAAAAATCTTTATTGTCTTCTTATAAAAAGTGAAGTTACAATGTAAAAATCACAAAAGTGACCTTTATGTGTATAGGCATAACATTGGAGAACTCCTTTAGTTAGTATCAGAGCTTTATTTAGTATCAGAGTTTGGCTTTAAATAAGGTGAGGTTGTCCTTTTGTATTTCTTATTATTTTATTCAAATCTAACTCTTTTGCTAAGATTTAATTTTTCGTTTGCTTCTTTTTTGTGATTTAACTTCTTTTTATTGTTTTTAAAGTTTCCAACAAAAGAAAAAAGAAATCCCATCATCACTTATTTAAGGTTTATTTATTTCGTCTTATTGTATTATAATTTTTTTCTTTGTTTAATTCATTATTCCTTCATACTTCGTACGGTGTTGATATAAAAAAAATCTCTATTGTCTTCTTAAAAAAATGAATGTACAATTTTTGTTTATAAATTAACCAAACTTTAATTATTATAAATCTAATTCAATTAAATGGTTGTTAGTTTTTTGTATTATAGTCAATTCCTTTGTTTTTTACTTAACACAAGACTTGTTTTCTCTTCTTGACCATTAATTCTTTGGGTTTTTAAACTTTATAAGGCTAGAGTTTTTATTTAAGTTTTTTAGTTCTTAAAGAACTTGAGAAGAAAGAAAATAGTAGGTAAAGGCAAAATAACATCAAGTAAAACTAACTAAAGAGTGAAATGTGAGTGGTTTGACATCTTAGAGAGTATACATATAAGGAAGTAATGAGGAATTTTTTGTTACTAATGTTTCTTGTAACTTTTAGATGACTTCTAAAGGGGTTTCAATATTGAAAGATGAAATGTAACACATGTTCTTTCTGCAGGCTATGCAATAATAATTTGAGATATTGTACATGAAGTATAATAAAAGAAAAGACATGTTAGTGAGGCAATCCAATCATCTTGTAAAATTGCAAAAGAGACAAAAACCTCAAGTTCTTAATGAGAACCTTATTAAATGTAATCCAACACAATTAATGGAAGTAGTTAAAGATAATGAGCTTTTAAGATTATAGTGGACATAATTTAGGTCTAGGAGATGAGTTCTATATGAAAGGGAGCCTAGAAGTCAAGATAGTGTGCACCAAAATCTAGTTAGTACAAAGATAAAATACTCTCTATCAAAGGTAGAAATGATAACTTGTGCTAACATTTGATGATTCTAGTAATAGTAAGGTTGATTATATTATTAAAGGTGAGTTGCTTACTACCAAGAGATCATCAAATCTTCAAATCAAGGAGGATGAGTTAAAACAATAAAGGGAGAACATCTTTCATACTAGATGTCATGTTCATGATAATTTATGCAATATAACTTTTTATGGAAAGGAATATAGTAATGCAACTAGCACTACTCTTATAATGAAGTTCAATATGTCTATTTTGAATGCAAGGAAAACAAACTAAACAAGTAGGTGTTTGTGTCTTTTTCCATTGAAAAGTATGGAAATGAGGTATTATATAATGTAGTACTTATGCAAATTAGTGATATATAATTAAAAAAACTATTAGATGATAAAAAAAATCTTTATAGGTTAAATGGATACTCTATTAAACTAAAAGAGGTTATAAAGTATCCAAATTTATTCATTTTTTCATGGTTCTAGAAAAAAATCTTATTATATTGAGATTTATTTCTTAGTAAAATAAGAATTTAAAATATCCCACTTAGATATATATGAAATATATTTATAGTGACATGTAAATTCAATCCTCAACTCTAATCATAATTCCCTTATCAACTTATCTGAAAACCCACCTTATAATGCTTCAATGAACCAAAATAAAACATGACAACCTATAATGAAAAGACACAACTGATTAGTTTGGGGTGTGAATTTTGATTGTTAACAGTTAAACTTGGCATTATCTATATATAAGAGATACTGATCAATTAAGTGGTTGGTGATAATCATATGAATAAAACACAATTAAAAGGATCATTTTTTCAAGGAAAAAAGTTTCTTACAATTTTTCCTTAATTGTGGAATACAATCAAATTCAAATAAGTAATTTTATAAGTGATGCATATAACAATGAAAGATCTTGTTTATCTATATTTGATTTTCGTATATTGGTATCAAAGCAAGTGTGCATATACATCTTCCAGCATCTGGTGTTTAAATTAAAATAAAATAATAGTTGTTGAATTGATAGCAAATTGATCTTTTTATCATGATTTTTCTTTATGTCAATAGAAGTAGTAGATTATAGTCAAACTATAAGATTATAGTTTCAACACAAAAGGATAATTGTTAAACTTATCTCATTATTTATATGCTTGTTATCTTTATCATGTTTTATATTTAAAGTTTTCATTATTTTGTTTGAAACATAAGTGGCCAAGTGGAGGTTATTAACAGCAAACCCAAGAGAATATTAGAGAAGATGGTTAATAATTCTAGAAAAGATTATACATTGAAGCTTGATGATGCTCTATAGGCATATCAAACTACCTTCAAGACTTCAATTGGTACAACACCCTTCTGACTTGTTTATGGGAAGGCTTGTCACTTACTCATGGAGTTGGAGCATAGGGTATATTGGGTGACTAATTCTTTAAATTTCAATTGAAAGTCAGTTGGTGAAAAGAGACTCCTACAATTAAATGGGTTAGAGAAGAGTTACAACTAAATGCTTATAAGAATGCCAAGTTATATAAGGAGAAAGTTAAAAAAATGTCATGATTCTCATATCAAGAAAAAGGAGTTTAAAGTTGGAAATGCGGTTTTATTATTCAATTCAAGACTGAAATTGTTTCCAGGAAAGCTCAAGTCGCACTAGAGTGATCCTTTTAAATATGGATCTTTAAATTTAGAGAACGATAAAAAGGAAATATTCAAAGTGAATGGACATCGATGCAACCATACTTTAGAGGAGCATATTCACATGAAAGGGAAGTATTATATTTCCTTTCTTTTGGTTGAAAATAATTGCACCAAAATGGTCAAGCTAATGACCTTAAAATGTTATGCTTTAGTTAGGTTTTATGTAATTTCATGCATGATAGTGCATTATTATTTTTATGTTTTTGTTATATTTTAGAATGAGTTTGATGATGAATATTTATAATTTGAAGTGTGTTATATGGTTAAGAAAGAATCCAAAAGGTTGCATGAATGCACAATTTTGGAGGAGCAACCCACTGGCACACTCGTGCACAGTTTGCTTCCAAGCCTGATCGTACATCCAATACACGATATTCAATAACAAAAATGTCTTTCTTCTTTTAAATTAGCAATAAGGAGTTGTGATTAATTTCCATTCAATTTGTTTTTTTCAATTCGATCAAAACTAAGATGTAGTTTTGCAAAAAAGAAAATAGAAGTCACGGGAATGCAAAAGTCATATTTATAGCTGTAAATTAAGTAAGCAATTGATGCTTATAAAAAATATTCTTAACCATACATAACATAGAAATATCAATATGATCATTCACTAATATTTTTGCCTACCTTTTATAACCTTTTTGTTTTCCTTTAATGGTAGGATAAGGAAGTGAAACTCGAGTGAAACATGCACTTTTAAAAGCATGGAGCGAAAACGATAAATGCTCCCTTTAAAATCAGGAGGACAATTTTGTGTGTTGTTGAAAGTTATTGGCGAAAGGGACAACATCTTCTATGGGGAGACACCCCTTGTCTGTTGACATAGGTGAACATTTCAAGGGTACATGGAACATAGTAGACATTCAATGTCTACCAATCTTTCACTCATTGTGGGTGTAATGTTTTATCAACTAGTATGCAAATCTTTTATTCATTAAGTCTATGTAGAAAAACGTAAATACAAATGATAAAGGGAATCATAAAACAAAATAAGAGATAAGAGATTTTGATTCTGTGAGAGTTGTAACATAAAACCTTTTTGTTTCTTTTGAATATTAGATATATCTTCCACTGTAGGACATCATTGAAGGTGTTTAAGCCTTTCATGTTCTGCCCCTTTTCCAAATGCCATACATAGAGAGAGATATTATACAGAGAAAAGTATAAACCACAAAAGAAAGGGACAATAATCGGGCAGAACTGTATTTTGATTATTATGATTATAATCAGAGGAAGACAATTGACTCTCAAGTATGTTTTAATAAGAAATCATGCATGCCATGGCTAGGTATATGTACATAACAATGGTGTTTCACCACCTTTTTTGGGGTGATTTAAAAATTGATTTTCAATTTGACTTTGTTCATGCAAAATAAATTATAGAATAAGAGCTCATGTTACTGACATGACATGTTCATAACATCAAAGCTGTTGAACCCCACTTTCTGTTCCTGTGTAAGGGACTAAATATTATAGATTTTGTTTTTATTTGTTTTTCTGATTATACACAAATAGGACAGTTTAGAAATTTCTTCCTCCCACAAAAAACAATTTAATTCTATTTTAATTAACTATTTGATAAACCCACCTTAATCAAAGTTTTTATACCTAACTCAGACTTCATAATTAAGTGGAACTTACTCACAATGAAACTCAAATTGCAGTAAAACTTGACTCTTCCTTAGTTTTTTCAATAGCTCTACACTTTGGAGTTTTAAGGATGTATAAACAAATGCCGACAATCCCAATTGTGATATTTCATTGACCTTAAAAGATATAAATAACTAATACTAATGTTTTAAAATTGAACTGAAAATACTGATAAGATAAAATGTGTAGGGTTTAAAAAGTTCAACTGGCATTAAACTGTTATAAAATCGGATAAAGATTGTATAAAATTAAAGAATTTACAATATAATTAAAAGAGATTGTTCTTAATCATCTAATAATTTAAAGTTTAATTAAAAAAGATTATTAAATGAAAATTAAATAACTTATTTTAGTTTATAAGAATTTATTGATTTACAAAAATTAACTGATGAATTTTTAATAACAAAAGTTGTTAAAATAAATTGAACTGAAAATTTAAAAACTGAACCAAAAAATTAAATAATTTAAAATTTTTACCGTAAAATTTACTGAAAAGATTGAATTTATGGGACTTTCCTTTTTCATTAATGCAGGATTACAGCTGGAATCAGTCTTTTAGAGGTAGGTCAACCCAAAAGCCATTCTCTTCCTTGTTTCAAACCGAAATTCAACAGTAATGCACTACGAAGTTATACCACTCATTAATAGTTATTAATCCGCGTATAAGGAACCTACGTTTTGTACGTTATGAAGATTCAGCAGGTTTAAAATACTAATTAAAGAATAACGAAGATTCCTAGCTAGTGGGAGTCAACTATATATTCACAAATTAAGGGTAACAATATGTACTTTTTAATTTTCCAAGGGTGATGATCGTTGACTTGTCAAGCGGTCACGCGGAAGAATGCAAATTTTGTATGTATTCATGGATATATTACAATTTGGTTTTATTTTTCCTTCCATTAGCATATTATATATAGACCTTGTCGACCCTCCACAAGTACACACACACACCACACTCATTTAAGCCATCATCTCCCTTTCATTTTCTCTGCTTCAGAACATCAAACCCCATATACCAGTTTCTCTCCTTCTCCACTCCCATGGCTCGTTCATGCGCTGTCCTGGTGCTCATTTTCTTGCTGGCGTTGAGTACCTTTGTGTCCAACGCAGAAGGAAGCAACAGGAAGGTATTAATTACGAGAAGTTCAATGATGGAGATTAATATCAGTCTTCGCTCAATGCTCAAAAAATTGTTTCTTGGTGCTATTGCTAAGAGTAGAGTACCACCTAGCAACAAGGGTCATGCTACACTTGGTAATGAGAAGCTCTTCAGAATCCACCTGGGCAGAATTGATCGGATTCTACAGTCTGTTCCAAGCCCAGGAGCTGGCCATTAGTGAGAGCTCCACACATTCAATTCCACATTCTTTTTCATTCCTTGATTCATAGTTTCTTCAAACTCTGTTTTTTTTAACTTCAAATTAAACATGTACGATTTATAAAAACTGACAGAACTACATTTGTTCTACAAAAGTGCTAGCCTAATTCCTTGATTCTCGGTTGAGTGTTTATAGAAGTAGTTTTGGTACAAAAGTAGAACCCGAGAATTGTCTACTTCATAGGCGTGCAGCCATCAATATTGACTGTTGATTGGTAGCTTCTTCCTTTTGTACCTTTCCGCAAGTACACTTTCATACAATGTCAAGCTTCACGAGAAATTAAATTTCTTAGACCAAATAGTAAATGTAAGTCGAGTTTAATTTAACATATTCGTTGTCGAGAATCAGGAAGTATGAAAACTCCACCAAAATTGAAATCTAAACGGTTGAACTTTTAAGTGATTTCATATATCCGTATGATGATAGGACCATCTCAGAGAAGGGCCACCGAGTATTCTATTATGTCGTCTCTTTATGTCATGAAGTGTACCTGTTAGCTTCTAACCTATTGATCATGCTGTAATGGATTCTCCGGCTGAACTGAGGATATCAGGGCACTTGTATGTCTTAAAAGAGACTAGTTGTTACAAGAGAGCTACACATGTAAACGATTGCTGAATACGTGAATTGAATAGCTTAGCTAGAAGAATGACTTCAAGCCTATGGGTGGGACATGGAGACACTGATTAAGTCTACTTAATTCATAAGATGCATTGGGATAACTAGATATTTTTGTTTAAAAGGAAGGTGTATTCTATATTTCCATGTTTATTTAGTGTTTGGTATACATGTGCATGCAATATGTGCCGCGTTGGACAGACAGCCCAATAAGAAGAGAGTTCAGATCCTCTGTCCAGTTTTATAGTGCCTTATTCTGTCCAATAAATCTCAACCATTTATTTATGTGAGCTCCGCATGGATCCTGCAAAAATAAATGTAAGACCCGCATAAATGAATTGTTAAGATTCATTGGACAGAATAAGACACCATAAAATTGAGCAAAGGATCTTGTCTCGTGGGAAGACGTCATGCAATTAATGTAGACAACGATTTTTGAACAGTCAATGTTTCATGCAATTTCCTGAGAGCCACCTACAGATAAGTGATATCCCTTTTAAAATAAAATTGTAACAATACAGTTTAGTTTTAACATGAAAGTGAGAAATATATACGAAGCCATGAGTTTAACAACAGATATATTCGTCAATGGTCTCGTGCTTTCTATAGTACAGTGAAATGAGACATGTATGAATGGAGCACATTTTGCTACAAAGGATAGATTTTGCAAGCATATGCAGCTTTGCCTTCTCTAAGGCAACAAAAGGTTCCACACGCTACTCGTGGGCACGCATTCACATTTTAATTCAACACATACGAAATATTTTGCTTATGTTCACGTGGCTTCGGTCGGTCGTCCATTATGATTTGTATGTTAATAAAATCAAAATTCCTCTTGGACTTAGTCGTGCTCTTGACAATTCCTCTTGGACTAAACATTTCCACTTTTCTTTTGCTGAATTCTTGCTTCTAGGAGCATCAGTTCATCTCCTTTAATTGTTCAACCGAATGAGTAACTAGTGAAAAGGAGAAGTACATTTAGGTTCAACAATCACCTAATGAATCAACTCAAGAAATACCCTAGTTTTCAGGAGTGTCAAGAATGGCTGGTTTAAGAACCTTTATGATTGTCCTATTTTCCTAATTCCTATGAATAATTACTATGATGATGAAGACCTATATAGTGCTTATAATGCCATAAAGTGTAAAGTCTTATACTTCACTATAACTCATATGGATTGATCATAGCTTTGGATCCTATTTCCAACCTTAATTAATAGCTACTTGTCAGCAGTTAGTCACCATATTCATATTGCACTTTTCTAGCTGTAGGCATAGATCTTGAGACTCTACCTACCTAACATCAAAAACCTAAAGGGTGAAAGAAAGTTTGAGGGATTATCTTTAACACTTCAATTTTTAGACAACTAAACTTTTATATATAGCATAAGCAATCATATCAACCTACCAGCTTATAATAAAGTTGCCAACCCTACAGTGATAAGCATCATTAACTAAACACGATATCCATTATATGAAGACTTAACGGGCTGTTTGGTTTAAAGGAATAGCTATTCTATTCCATAGCTATTCCTAACATATTACTAATCCTATGCTTAGTTAGAAACTAAACCCAGAATAGCTATGCATCAAGAAAAGTTATTCTTAAATTTTGAAGAATACACAAAACTTATATCTATTTATCTTTAACTTTTCCAAGAATAGCTATTCCAATAGAAGACAACTTTATCCTTCTCATAATAATAATAATAATAATAATAATAATAATAATAAGATAATTAATTTCGTATAATAAAATTAATAATAAAAGTAATAATAATAAGAATAATAAGAATAATAATAACTAGAAAATTTATAACAATTATTAATAATAATAATAACAATAATTAATAATTAATAACAACAACAACAACAATAATAATAATAATAATAAGTACAAAATTTATAATAATAATTAATAATATTAATAATAATAATTAATTATTATTATTATTATTATTATTATTATTATTATTATTATTATTATTATTATTATTATTATTATGAGTTTAATAAT
>JAOTAX010000002.1:36048714-36064275 GCA_025629825.1 Erythroxylum guanchezii
AATTTAATAATAAGTAGAAAATTTATAACAATATTTAATAATAAGAAGAAGAATAAAGTGAATAATAATAATAATATGATAAGGACATTTTGGTCTTTTTGTTACGCCTCTAACACAACCATGTCTCAACGACTCAACCCATATTTCTTTTTAGATGTGAGGAGATTCGACCCAACCTCACATACGAGTATGTCCCAAATTGTACCCCTTCCTAGATATGAGTTAAAGTTTTAATGAAAAACATGAATTAACATATGGTTATATACAAGCTTGTGTAGGAAAAGTTAGTTGTGAAAATATGATCTCCAATATGGTCGTATTCTAAATTGTATTCGTTGATGTTGAAATTTTGATAATGAATATGGCCTTGAACACGATCGTGTCTTAAGCCTTATTAGTCATTATAATCCTAATAACTTTATATTTAAACAATGTTTCTATTTAATTTTATAAGTTTTTAAATTTTTCAATTATTAATATATATGAGTGATTTATTTTCTTGATCTTCATCAAACTTTAAACTAAGTAACGGATTTTTTCTTTATGATATTTTGTGTTAATTCTCTTTATGTATCTAATTTAACTTTTTAGGTATGATTCCAACTTGTTAATAAGTTCACTAGAGTTTTATTCTTAATTGAGTTTGCATTTGTTAGTATCAGAGCTTGGCTTCAAATAAGGTGAAGTTGTCCTTTTGTAATTCTTATTATTTTATTCAAATGTAACTCTTAATTTTCCTTTGCTTCTTTTTTGTGCTTTTGCGTCTTTGTATTTTTTTTAAGTTTGCAATAAGAGAAAAATAAAATCCCATTATCACCACATTTAGGTCTTAATTATCTCTTATTATTGTGTTGGAATTTTTTCTTTGTTTAATTCCTTATTTCTTCATACTTTATGTGGTGGTGATGCCCAAAAAAATCTCTACTGGCTTCTTAAAAAAGGCGATGTTACAATTTTCATCACAAAATTAACTAAATTTTAATTATTGCAAATCTAGTTCAATTGAATGATCGCTAGTTTTTCTTATTATATTCAATGCATTTGTTTCTTACTTAATAAGTGACTTGTTTTATCTTCTTGGCCATTAGTTCTTTGGGTTTTATAATTGTATAAGGTTAGATTCTTTATTTGAGTTTATTTAGTTCTTAAAGAATTTGAGAAGACAACAAAGAGTGGGTAAAGGCAAAAGAGTGTGTAGTTAGCATCAAGAAAATCTAACTAAAGAGTGAAATGCTAGTGATTTGACATCTTGGAGAGTATACACAAAAGGGAGTGAGTGAGGAATTTTCATTACTAACTATTCTTGTAACTTTTAGAAGACTTCTAAAGGTGTTTCAATATTGAAGGAAGAAATATAACACGTGCTCTTTTTGCCACCTATGCAACAATAGTTTGAGAGATTGGACATAAAGCATAATAAGGTGAAAAACATGTTAGCGAGGCAATTTAATCAACTTGCAAAATTGTAAAAGGGATAACAACCTCAAGTTCTTATAGGAAACTTATTAAATGTATTGTAACACATTTAATGGAAGTAGTTAAAGATAATGAGCTTGTAAGATTATGGTGGACAGATTTAGGCCTAAGAGGGGAGTTTTATATGAATGGGAGCCTAGAATTTGAGATAATCTAGATAATATAAGATAAAAATATCCTTAGTAAAGGTAGAAATGATAACATATGCTAACATTTGTTGATTCTAGTATTGGTAGGGTTGAGTATATTATTAAAGGTGATTTGTTTGCTACCAAGAGAGCATTAAATCTTCAAATCAAGGAGGATGAGTTAAACCTATAAAGGGAGAACATCTTTCAAACTAGATGTCATGTTCATGATAACTTATGTAATATGATTTTTTATGGACAGGATATAGTAATGTAACTAGCTCCGCTCTTATAGTGAAGTACAATATGTCTATTTTGAATGTAAGGAAATCAAACTAAACAAGTAGGTGTTGGTGTCTTTTTTATTGAAAAGTATAGAAATGAGGTATTATATAATATAATAGTTATGCAAGTTACTCACATCTAATTAAAAAAAACTATTAGATGATAAAAATTACTATGTCAAATGAATACTCTCTTAAACTAAAAAGAGCTTGTGAAGTATCCAAATTTATTCATTTTTTTATGATTCTAGAAAATATTGTGATTTATATCTTAATAGAACAAGAATTTAAAATATCCCACTAAGATATATATATATATAGTGACATGTAAAGTCAATCTTTGACTGTAATCATTATTCCCTTACCAACTTACAGGAAGACCCACCTTATAATGCTTCAATAAACCAAAATAAAACATGATGGCAGATAATGAAAATACACACCTAATGAGTGCTACATGTAACTTTTGATTGTTAACTATTAAAGAATAGATGAAATTATATATAGATAAGAGATAATGATCAATTAAATGGCTGAGGATAATCATATGAACAAAACACAATTAAAAGGATCATTTCTTCCAAAAAGAAGTTTTTTACAAGTGTTTCTCAACCGTGGAATATAATCAAATTTAAGTAAGTAATTTGATTAGTGATGGATATGATAATAAATGATGATTTTTATCTATATTTGATTTTCCTACAATGATTATACAAAGAAACCATAGGTTAGAACAAAGTGGTGTGAAATAACAAAGAAATGATACCATCAAATTAAAGCTTTAATGTCAAAGGCAGAAGAGTACGAGAGCCCAAGTTGTCCATCATCATATGCTAGAGGGCAGCCTAACTAAAAACTTTCTAACAATTTGACTCTAAAGAAACCAAACGATTCATTTTTATTAATACTTTTTATTAGATAAAAGTCAATAGTTTCATGTGTCCCATAGTACAATTTGTTACACCTAGCAAGATTTTAAGAGTTCATTCATATCTTTTGTATTTAGTTTTTATTTTCTTTTTTTTGTTTGATTTTTATCCTAATTAAAGTTTTTTATTTTGATGAATAAAGCCTAAATTCCTCCCAATTTCTTTGTTATTTTATCTATATGCTACTACTTTAATATCTACTATTGAATAACAATGGTATTAGAGCAAAATACTTAAAAATATAAGTGAAAGCTTTATTTTACAGCAAAATCTAATTAATGGCAGATAAATTTCTACAACCTTCGTATTTTGAAGGTCATTATGATCATTGGAACTTGTTTATGGAGAATTTCTTGAGATCAAACAAGTAATAGTAAGTCGTTTTGAGTGAAATTCCAGAACCAACAAGATGTATAAAAAGCATAAATTGAAGGTATGAAGTTAAAGGATCTTAAGCCAAAAAATTATATGTTCCAAGCTATAGATTATTCTACCTTAAAAGACTATTCTCTCCAAGGACATTTCTAAACAACTTCGGGACTCTATAAAGAATAACTATTAAAAGCAAGCAGGTAATAGCTTCAAACTCTTTGTAAGAATTTGCAACACTTTGAATGAAGTTTGGTGAATGAATTATGAAGTATTTTTATTGATTTATGTGTATTGCCAACATGACGTGGATTCATAATGACAAGATTAAAAATGTCACTATTATTGATCAAATATTTAGATTTGTGACTCTAAAGTTCATTTTATTTTTTGCTCAATATAAAATTTCAAGGATTTAGACAAGCTCTCACTTAATAAACTGCAAAGTTCATTGTTAGTTTATGAACAAAAACTTAATCCGCAAGAGAAGGATGAGTAAGCATTATAAGCATTCACTAGTAATCAATCGATGGCTTCAAATAGCACAGAAGAAAAAAAAAACAAAGAATCAAAGGATTATAATAACCAACAGTGGTAAAATAATTAATCTTATGATTCACAAGGAAATGGGCCAGGACGAGGGTGTGGGCATTGTGGATCTCATTCCGCATCTAATAAACTAAAGGTAAGGGATAAGTTTAAAGTGGAGTCTTCTAGATGCCACAGGTATGGACATGAACAATCTAAATATCGTATTATCTTGTCTAAAAATTATGGAGAAATTTGTATTTTATAAAATAATAAGGGGAAATATCTTTGTTAATGGTTTTTCATGAAAAAAAAAGTCCATAACAAAAATATATGGTATCTAGACATTACTTATAACAATCATATAAGTATAGATAAGTTAGTATTGTCCACTCTAGATGAATTATTATGAGATACAGTAAAATTGGAAACAACTCTAAAGTCTCAGTAATGCGAAAAAGATAAGTAATCATTTAAACTAAAGGTAAGTTGATCAAACCATTACTAATGTCCTTTGTACCATATCTAAAAACGAATATATTAAGTATTGGTCAATTGTAAAAGAAGGGTTATGAGATTTCCATAAAATATTGAGTGTGTCGAATTTAAGATGACAAAATTTGGATTAATTGCTCAATTTGTAATGAAAGAAAACATAATGTTGCTTATCTACCTTAACAACATTAATCGTTTATATTTTATAGTAAAATTAGCTTATCAAGCTTGGATGTGACAATTTCATTATGTCATCTCAATTTTGGAGATTCACAAACACTTCAATATAAAAAAAGAGTTATTGCTAGACTCCGCTTCCGGAACCCAGCATTTGGAGACATTTACCAAAACAATACTTGTTCTTGACCCTATCGAACTTGTTTAGGGACAAAAGGCATAACCTTCTCTGTAGACGTCGGATTAAACAATTCTTTGGACTGTTCAAAAGAAGAGTTCAAGATCTACAACTTTCATAAAGACCTTGATGACGGATTCTATCATCTGGAGGGTCAAAAATTTGACCAGATGATTCAAGATGAACAATGTGCAGAAGAAACAAAGGGTCAACTATATAAGAAACAGAAAGCAGACGAATGCGGAAAAGCAGACGAATGAGGAGCAGACAAATGCGGAAAAGCAGACAAATGCGAAGCAGACAAATGCAGAAAAGCAAACAAATGTGAAGCAGAAGAATGCGGAAAAGCAGACGAATGCGGAGCAAACGAATGCGAAAAAGCAGACGAATGCAAAAAAGCAGATGAATGCAGCAAAGTAGAAGAATGCGGAGCAGACGAATGCGAAAAAGTAGACGAATGTGGAGTAGACGAATGCCACAAAGCAGACAAATAGAGTCAACTTAAGACGATGCAAAGCCTTAAGACGAAATGACATCATCACAGACGATATGACGTCATCACAGACGAAACGTCTTTACAGATGATACAACTTTACAGACGAATCATCCTTACAGACGATACATCTTCACAGACGATATGACACAGACGAAGCGTCTTTACAGACGATACGTCTCCTCTTATAAAGACCATAACTTTTGACTCCTAAGCCCAAATATTTCATACTATATAACGATGGAAAACTAGAAAGATAAGCTACAACTTTCCAAAAGGCAACTTTGACCAATTTAGTCTAAATTAGTCCATTTTTTTTCCCTGAATTCGATATACAATTTCTACACCTAGGAGAGACTTGGATTTTCGAAATGTGCAACAACCATAGAAACATGCACATACACAAGGAAAACTTTTCAGTTATAAACTCATTTGCCAAAAGCACATAAACTCATACATGACGTTAATTTACATAATAACGTTATAAACGAGGACTTAACACGAACTACAACATATACAGAATGCTCAATGTTTACATACTTATGTAGCTATCCAAAAGTGATCAAACTAACTTAGTTACAAAAGTTCCTAATATCTTGGAGTTTCCGATGCCTTACAAGGATCGCTACTCTTCTCGTTCTGCACCTGAGGAGGGAATAGTGAGGTGAGCTACACAACTCAGTGACTATCATATTTATAGTCATTAGCAATTGACCACAAATTCAAGCATATGTATATATATACACTTATATTCAATAATTCAAGCATTCTTCAATTTAGTTTAACACTCATAGCACATAACACTCAAATGCAGCATACTTGACAAGTTAAAGATGCAATGCACAGCAAATGGCTCGAAGGTTTTATGAGGACAGAATGGAGAAACCAAAGTTTACCCCATGAACAAAATGAGTCAAATTTTGAAGCTCACATGCCAAAGCGGGCAACCGGGAGAAGGCTCTTGTCAACGTGCACGTGACAAACAGAATGGTTCCACTCTCGCCCAACAAAAGCACATATTCGTTTCTCTTATGCTCATACTTTATGCTTTGTCTTCTTTTCATTTAATACAAAAGTCATGACCTCATTTAAGGTAGAACAAAATCATATTTCATCATGCATTTTTCAACATTTACAAACAAGTCAATTTCAACATACACAATTTCAAACAAGTCAATTTCAACATACACACATAGGCAAGAATTTGCCCAGTTACACTATAATCATAAATATGTTATCCACCAATTAGCTTGCGAAAATTCAAGTCAAACTTGTCTTTCCCCTTGCTCTTGGGTAGGATTCCCTTGGTTTCCTAAAACAACCAAGGTTCCATTTAAAACAACATTTCAAAGAAATTCATAAACTTCAGAAAATCACAAATTTTTACAAACATAAATTTAACTCAAATTTATCCTACCCACACCCGATCTAGGTTAGAAAACCTAGGACCTAGTTTAGAAACCCTAGAATCGGTTGGGTTCTCTCAATCATCTTCTTCCTCCAACTATTTTCAACACAAAACCCATTTCTTTAATAAAGCAAGAAGAAAAGGTGATGAACTTACTTTAGAAGCTTGATTTCTTCTCCTTCTCACAATTTTTCCTTCTTTCCTTCTTCTTTTCACGTTTTTCTTCTTTCCTCTCTTAGCTTCCACGACACTCTCTTCCCTTCTTCTCATTCAAGACAACTTATATGAGCTTTCTTCCCATTTTACCCTCCATTAGTAAGTCTCTTCTAAGTTTGCCCCTTCTTTCATTTATTCTAAGTCTACGAACTCTCTTAACCCATTAAATACCATATTAATTCTAACTTAATTATAACACTTTATTCTAACTTCTAATTTCTAGTTTCTATTAATACTTGCTAATTCGATGACTCAACTCTAAAAATATTGAAACAAATAAATCACTAATAAATAAAAAAATTTCAGGTCTAATAGTTATTGGTCTCTTGCATTTCACGACTCCACAAATATGTGTGAGGAGTTTATAGTTAGTAAAAAACATCAAGATCCATTTCCAAAAGGAAAAAGTTGAAGAGCAAGAAAGTTGTTAACTATTCTACATTTGAATATTTGTAGGCTAATCAATCTTGTTTCTAATGGAGGTAAATGATATATTATCACCTTCATTGATGAGTTAAGCAGAAAAACTTAGATTTACTTACCATAAGGAAAGTTTAAAGCTTTGATATCTTTTAAAAGCTATTAATAAGTGGTTGAAAAAAAGTAAGAAATCTACTACAAGTGTTAAAGACTTATCTTAAATGGGAATATAATTTGCATGAATTTGCAAATTTCTACGAAGAGCGTGACATGAAAAGGTAATTGTCCACAGCTTACATGCCATAACAAAATGGTGTCTGCGAAACAAAGAATCACACAGTTATGAACATAGGGAGAAGTCTGCTACAATGAGGCAAAGTTTTAAAGAATATCCAGAAGCTATAGAATAGAATATTCACATTCTACATAATGTTAGTGAATATATAAAACCAATTAAGTTGGTCTCACACAACAACTTAAGCTATTGTGGTGAAACGGTCACTTAACATGGTATCAGAGCCTTTGTGATCAAGTGGTTGTGAGTTCAAATCCTACCACCCACCTATTATTTAGCATAAGATAGAGTGAGCTTGTGTAAGCTTCAAGCCTAAAGGGCTTTCACTTGAGGGAATGTGTTAGTAAATGTATAAAACCAATTAAGTTGGCCTCACACAACAGCTTTAAACTATTGTGGTGAAACGATCACTTAACAAATAGCAGTCCAAATTTAGTAGTTTAGAATATAACACTAGAAAAAACATGAAGTAGAAAGAGACTAAACATCAATCACTTTTTTTGTGTATTGCTTATGCTTGTATCTTAGATAAGAAAATTGGAAAGCTTTCACGATCCTCCATAGTTTATAAGGCTTGGAAAGATAGGAAGGTTCAGAGGAAAGCTTGTTTGACATTAGGGATTTCGATCTTAATGCCTTGGCAAAGATTAGAGAGCTTTTAATATTAAACTTCTACAATGATAGTTTCTCCAACACTCTGAGCATCAAATAGGGACTTAACTAAGGATCAATTCATATCTTATGTAATTAGTTGTAATACAGGATCTGATCTCGTCTGCAGTGAAATAAATACGAAACTTTTTCATATTTTAATTTCTTGAAAACCAAGATGACTTTAATTATATAAAATGATTAACACATAAATCATAATAAAGCGTACATCATAATTCATACTTTGTTTTAAACATTTGATTATTTTCTTGTTGTATCCCTTGAACTATTTTTAAGACTAGTTCATCTTAACCACCGTAGGAGCATAAGTGCGAACCTCTAACAGTATCTGAACTTTTACATAGAGTGTTAAGCAAGAAGTGTTAGCTTCATTAGAGCTTAAGCCTATTTATAATAGGTTTTGTACATTTTAATAATTTAATTGAAATTAAATTCTAATTTCAATTAAAATGTAATTAAAATTATAAATAATTCTAATTAAATACCAATGATGCTCAAATAAGATCCAATATCTCATATTGATCATTATTTATTAAATATCTCATGTTTAATCATAAATTTTCTCAAACTTTATAATCATGTCTAATTTAATTAAAATATCTTTACTCTCTTCAACTCGTTCTTTATATGAGACTCATTAGGTTCCCAAATATGTTGGTAATAGATACACAGATTATAACCCTAAATCATATTTAGGATTAGATAAATTAAACTTTTTTAATTTCTCTTTAATTCTTTAATTAAACGATTTATATCCATAGATTAAGATTGACATCTATCAACATATCATAACTATCCAAATATTTAAAATATCAAAGTGATTTTAATTAACCTTTCCATACATTATTTTTTATGCAATTCAATTATTTCATCATACAATGTGCCAATTAGACATGGAGCATAGAATTAATGTCTACTCTATTTTGAGTCCTGTCATATTATTTCTCTATCATTAGCTACTGTTTTAACGAATGATATTTGTAAACTATTTGCAAAACGTCATTGCACTTTAGTTAAGGATTTATCGAATCAATATTAATTGAGTACAAGAAAACTTTCTTTCTAATTATTTTAGGATGATGGATCTTATCTTGATCACTTAAATACCTTCATATAGCTTATTTTAACATTCAATGACCGTTGAATGAGCTAATCCATAATTATAATATGTGATAAGTAGTATCAAAACATATCAATTCCTATACAGGATAACTTTGGAAACCTTAAGTCAAAGGATCACTTATACAATAATGAAAAATAAGAATTTTCATTGACATATAAGTAAAGGTTCTAAATAGATTTCTTATATTGGGTCAGTTTATGAATTTATTATCTAACAAACACCCACAAATTTGTTTAAGTATATTTATACTTCAATCTATGAGATCAACTACTTTTTTCATAAGAAAAAACATAATGTATACTAATTTTTTTACGTTTTATTAATGTCTCGTCTTAATAGAACACTAATTAGGAACAATTTAAGGATAATACATAAATATAATATGAATCTCACAATTATAATTTCAATTGCGATGTATAATTATCTAATGAGACTTTTATTATAAGCATCTAAATATGTACAAGATAAATATCTTTAAATTTTTTTATCACTAAACTAATATCCAATCAAATGGCACTAGTGTATAAACTAATAGTGACAACCTAATATGGTTCATTGATTATCCTAATATGACTCTTTAAGGTATAAACTAACAATAAGATAGGTACATTATTTTGCACCCGTTGACCAACTTGGTGTGTAATGATTTTTTAGACCAAATTCCTATTCTGGGAATCATTCATACAAAGGACTATTCTAGTAACAGCCTCTGCTCATAATTCCTTCCTTTCTTATCGTACTTTGATGGTTTAGGGCCTTTAGGCGTGAGAGCTATGTTTCGGTACCGGTTGATTAAAATTGTTACATAATAAATCGTCGATTGTACCGAATTTATTTATCGGTCACTCCCAACTCATTCCGAATATCATTTTTAAAAAATTAAATATTACCTCTGCCAAAAAAAAATTAAATATTACTAACATTTTAAAAAATAACAAAAATTCCGACCAACATAAAATGGTAGCTGAAAATTTCAAGAAAAACTCGTTTTATAAAATTTTTATGTTTTCCCTCTCTTCTTATCTTATTTTTTTTCAAAATTATTTAATTAAAACATTATTTTTCTAAAATAATAATATTTTTGGTACTAAAATTTCACAACTCATCTGGCAGGGGCCGCGCGAACGCAGGCCCCCTCTACCACAAATTTTGACGTAGGCTCTCCCACTTTGGGGAGACCTTAGAGAGGCACCCCTCCCAAGTGCAATGGAGGTCACCACCCTAGGCCATGGGCCTTTTTGATCACCCATTGACCCCGTCCAGGTAAGTATGTTGTAAAGTTGCCATGGGCCTTCTATTTGAATGCACTACTCCTTTGTCTCACTCTTCCTCCTTCCGATGTGGGCAACAAATCTCTTCAGTTTTCTTCCGACTTAAGGAGCTGCTCTCGCCACCAATGAAAAATAATATTTACACACTCCATGCCTCCTCCTTTATTTGTGTCTTTTATTTTCTACTTCCTGGAACAGGGTTGTTCTTGTAACTTAACATTAATAATCTGCTAAATCACACGAGTCCCTATCTCATTCTGTTTCTCAAGCAGAGTTGCATGCACCACAAGTTTAGATCAGTGAATCCTAACTCCGTCTTCCAAGTTTTACCCAGAAATAAAAAATTGAGATTCATGATAAAGTTACTTGTTTCTCCAACATTGGAAGAAGGATTGGCCTTCGGTGCATGTGGATATATATGACTCTCATACACATGTATATATAATGATTTGTCGTCTGGGTATACAACATTTTACATCATAAAATGTGGTGGAACGTCAAAGAATGGTGCGGAGTTTGGAAGATCAAGGCACGATATAAGATGGTGAGCGTGTTGAAGCACAGAAGATCACATAACCGATCCCACAGCAAAATGCAATGGTCAGGACCCACCCACACAGGAACTTCACGAAAAGTTTCCAGTTCACATTCTGCACCACCACAAAACCAATTCAAGGTACAAAGATTAGTGAGTGTTATAATCAATTTTGAAAGTCTTGAAGAAAATTGACGAGAACATACCCACAAGTTGTCAGCTATACCGACTCCTATTAACGATCCAACAAAAGCATATACAGGTGAACCAGGAACATGCAATCTACCCACAATTATCACTGCTATAACTGAAGAGAGTTGTGATGCCAATCCTCTTGAGTTGCTTATGTACGTTAGTTTGCCTCCTAGAGATCGAGTCATACGCCACCCACACAGAAAAAACCCAATTGCAGCAGCAAGGCCACCTATTGATCGGCACCACCATGTCACATGTACAGACTTCTGATGATTTAGTCAAAGTAAAAAGGAACTTGGTTAATCCAAGACTCATTGAGTGTAACATTTCTTAAATTGAACAAGTTTCACTATCAGAAAACAATATGAAATATGCCTAGGCCTGTGCAAGTACTCATGCAGTTGACTTGCTGTTCTGAACTTGACAGATCCAAGTCTTGCTCGCGAAGTTTTTAGTAATTTATAATTTGCATGGATTATCTTTTCCAAACTTACCAATTGTTCCCAGTTTCCGGAGTATCTAGGTCTGTTTCTGTACACATCAACAACGGCAGCAAATGGACTTGTAAGAGCAGCTATCTCGCTGGCGGACTGAATAAGCCTGCATGTGAATATATTAGAGAAAGAGTACTACAAGCAACGACATAAGCTTCTTCTTGGCTTTCAGGTACAAAAATGAACATACGCGAAGATAAACGAAGCTACAAGATGTGGAAATTTGAAGAACTTCTCCATATCGCTGTATTTTTCAGCTAAAGAATGTCGAAAGACGGTGCTTTTGTCATACTCGATAGCCTGCATCAGTTCACACGTGAAATCTTTATGTGTAACTAAGAACTAACTTCAAGTTCTCGTCCTCGATTGTCAACTATGATACGAAATCAGCAGACTTACTGGGTTTATAGCGGATTTTGCAAGGTTTCTGATGTATGTGTATGTGGCATTGGCTGGTGATTTCGTTTTATCAATCCTTTGAAAACTCCTTATCTGAAACAACTGGGCAGTTGTAGGCTCAACCCATTGTCCAAAAATTGCTGATTGATCTGTAGATATTGTCGTTGACGAAACAGGTTGCATCTGCACACCATGTTGAGGTCTGTCAGGGGAGGTCCAGCTCCTCTCCTCTTCTTCATAGACAGTCTCAAGCACTCTGGATTGCATAAAGTCTCTTAATATGTCTTCAACATCACCATCATTCTTACCTTCATCTTCTGTTTGTTCCTGACTTGTTTCGCACTCCAGATTCCCAAATTTGTCATTTTTGTTGGACTTATTATGATCTGGCCACTTGAACTTCTTTATAACAATTGGAATTGCCACTGCCTGGTCCAATGCCAAAGATGGAAAAACAGAAACTGGTGTCAGGGAATGATTTCTTAAGAGATATACAAGTTTCAAGGCTCTTAATGTACATAGGAATTTTACCAGAGAAAGTATTGCCCCAATTAATGTAGCTGCTGCTACAGCAATCATTGTGATCCATCTATTCACAGGTACTAAGCCTCTAACGATCTGCAATAATGTAATCAACAGAAAGAATTGAGCTGTCAAAAAATATGACTTTACGTGTCCAACAATACTGAAATTTGAAGACAAAATAAGGAATTCTAGGGGCTGTAAACTAAACATTTTACGTGTCCAACTGTACTGACAAACATCAACCTGAAATATGACAAAGAGGCAAAGCAATCCTGCGGATATTCCAAAGTCGATAGCAAGGAACGCTAGAATCCTTTTCCTGGCATTTTCATGGCGAAGTAGAAGGACCTTGAACAGAAGGAAGAGCAAGCACGCACATACACAAGCGACGAATGGTGCAATAGTCCATTCAAGGAATATCCAAAAGAGTCCGCCATTAAAGTGATGCTTTTCTTTCTGCATCAAACTATCAGTTGAGAATAAGTTCGAACTGTGGAACATCGCATGATTATTTAAGCAGTGATTCCACACTCTAAACATGTACATAATCATGGAAACTTCGCATCGGAAAATGAAAATATGGGATGTCATAATTAGGACGGATAACATAAGTTGGTTACCTTACTCGACATGTGTATGTAGCCAAATCCTTCGGTGCAAAGGATGATTCCTAAAAGAGCACCCTGTATTGACTGTTCTGGGGACACTGGTAACTCCATATATGTTGCTATTGAAAGCCAGATTGCTACTTGCAACCAAGATTAGAGAAATTTAATAACAATTGGAAAATACTCTAAACCCAATGACAGTATCGTTTTTAACAATCACAATTACCAAGTATCACTTAATTACTTACCAACATGTATTAGCAAAACCAATATGTGTTAGACAACATACATTTGTTCAAGGAGTACCTGCAGTGAGGAGAGCAACTACCATGCTCCACATCAGAAAACCTTCATTTGGTTGATTTTCTTTGAGAAACTGCAATGCCGGCATGACCGTTTGTGGTAGTTAATTATGGTTTTAAAGAGAGACTATATCGTATGTGTATCTATACATATACGTACACACACACACATATATATATACCTAGTATATGTTTGTGCATAAATGAAATCCGACATGTTGGCTAAAATAAAGTACTTGAAATTACGAACCAACATATGTTCATCTCCTTACATGACTAAATAAATCAGCCACTGTAGTACTCCTGCTTGCAAAGCCCGCTCCAGGAAAGTATATAAAGCAAGCAATGATTGAGGCCTTAAAGATAGACAAAACTCCTGATCCTATCAGAGTTGAGAACTGCCAATTCAACCACAGAGAAACATTTCTACAGCTTTTTTCATGATGTCTGGCATGTTTGCTACTTGGGATCATAAAGAAGATCAAAACAGAAACACATACCGGAGCAGCGAGATTATTGGCACCGGCGGTGAATGAAACTGCAAAAGCTGCAAAAGCTCCGAAGACTGGTATCCACTGGTAGGCATCGTTCCATTGCTCCACCAATGCACTTGAGAAATCGACGTGCACTTTTCCAGCGTTGGACGAAGACATGTTATTATCTGCTATGCATAAACTACTTGGTCTTTCATAAAAAATTATACAGGTACAATATACAAAGCAGAGAATACAAGAAGAAGAAGAAGAAGATCATGCAACATAAAAATTGATAGTTTTGTACAACATTTTTTTATATCCAACGAACAGGAGTTTTAGTCTCTGCTAATTCCTACCTTGTCATGTTGTATTGCTTAATAAATAATAATTAAACAAAGGCTAATCAATTAAGCCATTGATTTCACCGCGCGTACGTTAGAATGATCGTTGTTTGTTGCTGTACAATACGTATTTCTCCACATTGCAAAGCCTGGATGCCGCCCACGAGCACCAATTACTGAACAAATCAAGGTTTCTCAATTAATGGACAATATATTATATGTTGCATTAATGTACATTATTTTGAAAAGGAGCACATTCAACTATTTGTTTGTCATGTTACAGGTCATATGCTAGCCTAGCATATGGCATTTTCCTCTGGCATCAATAAGTACCTTGGCATTTCAACAAATCCAAAGGTTTGCAAAACTTATCAATGTAAATTTATAGAATGGAGAGGTAACCTAATTTCCTATTTCATGTATGGAATTTTTGTTCTTACTAAGAATATCCATACAAATAATTTGATCACATACATGCAAATTATCAAAGGATAAATCTTTTTTTTTTAAATATCAAAGGGTAAACCTTGCTAAACGATTCAATAAAGTTTTTTGAAATTCATTTATAATTCTTTTTTAATTGTGTAAAACAATTTATACAAAATGACCACATATTAGAAGTTTTGCTATTGGCCAAATTTGATTGTGAAGTAGTATATCTATTTCAGAAACAATATATGTAAAATTCATAATACTAACTTACTAAGTAATATTTAAATATTATTTGGCATGCTTGTATTATTTACAAAGTTAAAAGTTAGAAATTAGATTGAATTATGAAACGTTTTCGAAAATTAATTTGAACTACAATGTCAAACATAAATTTTGTTTAATTTATATCTAACTGATAATCAATAACAAATTACTTTTTTTGGGCAAGTGACCAATACTTAAAAAATTAAGAGTTTTGGTAAAACTAACTCACATTTACTCTTTTTTAAGGCTAGTTATTTTACAATCCTTATACTTTATGTTTTTTGAAAAGCCTCTCACACTTTGAATTAATTTTAATTGTTCAATGTGATTTGGAATTAGAGATACACCTTAAATTGTGGTAAAGAGTACAAATTCTACGAAAATAAAACTTCATTGTCTTTAGACCTTTGTTGAAATAGAATTATACTAACCTTTGTTGAAATAGAATTATACTAACATTAGACATCTATGGAAATAGATTTACAATGTCCTTAAACTACTTACATATAATTCTAGTTTATAGATACC
>JAOTAX010000002.1:36073697-36105301 GCA_025629825.1 Erythroxylum guanchezii
TAATCATATTAGTTCTCTGTCATTAGCTATCGATTCAATTAATGACATTTGTAAACTATTTACAAAACATCATTTAATCTTAGCCAAGGATTTCTTGAATTAATACTAATCGAGAACAATGAAACATTCTCTGTAATTATTTTAGGGTGATAAATTCTATCTTAATCATTCAATTATCTCTATACAGTTCATGCTGCATCCAATGACTACCGATTAAACATCTTGTGATAAAATAGATTATTAGTAGTATCAAAACATAGCAATCATCATACAAGATAATTTTGATAACCTCAAGTCAAAGGGTCACTTATACAATCATCACAATGAGAATTTCATAGATATATAAGTAATGTTATAAATGAATTTCTCATATCGGGTATGTTCAGTGAACTTGTTCTCTAGTAAGCACCCACACGTTTGTTTAAGTACCTCTATACTTTAGCTTATGAGATCGACTACTTCCTTCATAAGAAAAACAAAACGTGTGCTAGTCTTTTCACATTCTATTAATGTCCAATCTTAATAGAACAATAACTAGGAACATTTTATGAATAATACATAAATGCAATATGAACCTCATAATTATAATCTCATTATAATTTCATTTGCATTGTACAATTATCCCATGGACTTTATCATATACATCTAAACATGAACAAGATAAAGAATGCCTTTAAATAATTTGTCGCTAAACTACAACTAAAGCGATTGACTATAGGGTATAAACCAACATATGTTTCGTTGGACATAAGGTTTTTAATGGAATGGAGTAGAATGGAATGAAATATTTATAATAGAATGAAATATAAATGGATGTAATATTAGAAAATTGTTGTTTAGGAGGGATGGAAGGGTTCATAATGTGATATAGTGAAATGTTGTTTGGATGAAGGGTTTATAATGCAATATAGCGTAAAGTTGTTTATCATTTTACATTCCATCCTAAACCCCCCAAATCGGAGGTTTTTCATTTTTACTGTTTAGGATAGAATAAGATGTACTATGAAACTTTCCTCTTCCATCTCATTCCATTATATTTTATTATAAACTCTCCTCCTAAACAATGGAATAATATTACATTTCATTATATTTTAATAATAAACCCCTCGCCAAATATAGCCTAAAAAATAAAAATTACATTTTATAACAAAGTAAGATTTATGATTTATGTTTTATTATATTTATATATCAATCATATAATATAAACTGTTGATGTACAATAACAAAAGAATTTATTTATTTCACTACATTTACGTTTCAATTATGAAACTTATTCGTTTTTATTTCTCAAAAGCTAAAATCACTTTAAATTATATAAAAATTATTAACCTCTGAATCATAATCTGTACCTTTTTCTAAAGCTTAATCATTTTCTTATCATATCCTTAGAATCGTGCTCATCTTAACCACTGTAGTCGCACAAGTTTCTAGTCTTTAACGGTATTCACATAACGTGTTGAGATAACTATGTAATTGTTGTAAAAAGGGTTAGGCAATAAGTACTAGCTCCCTTAGAGTTTAAACCTATTTATAATATAAGTTGGACATTTTAGTAATTTAATTAAAATTAAATTCTAATTTTAATTTTAATTAAACTTTAATTAGAATTATTTAATACTAATTATGCCCAAATAAGATCCAATTTCTCATATTGATTATTATTTATTAAATATCTCATATTTAATCATATATTTTTCAAATTTTACAATTAAGTCAAACTTGATTACAATATCTTTTTTTCAACCTGTTCTTTGTGTATGACTCACTAGATTACCAAATTTATTGGTAATGGATATAAATTATAATCCTAAATCATATTTATGAATAAATAAATAAAACCCCTTTAATTTATCGTTAATTAGCTAATTAAATAATTTATATTTATAAATCAAGATTGGTGTCTTGCAGTACATCATGACTACCTAAATATTTAAGAATGTTAAAATAGTTTTGACTAACTTTTTTGTGCATTATTTTTCATATAATTTAATCATTTCATCATACAATGTTTCAATAAGACATAAAGTATAAAATTAATGTCTACCATATTTAAGTCCAATCATATTAATTCTTCACCACTAGTAATTGATCATATCACTGACATTTGTAAACTATTTATAAAGACTCATTTTATCTTGGCCATGAATTTCTCATATCAATATTAATCGAGAATAACAAAATATTCTCCTTAATTACTTTAAGGTAATAAATCCTATATTGATCACTCAACTACCTCTATATAATTCACATTACATCCAGTGACTATCGACTAAGTTATCCTTAACTATAATAGGTCATATGTAGTATCAAAAATATAACAATCCCTATATAAGATAATTTTGGAGATCTCAAGTCAATGATCACTTATACAATTATCACAATGAGAATTTCCATAAAAGTACAAGTAATGTTCTAAATAGATTTATCATATAGGGTCAGTTCAGTGAACTTGTTCTCTAATAAGAACCCACACATTTGTTTAAGTATCTCTATACTTTAGCCTATAGAATCGATTACTTCCTTTATAAGTAAAAACATAATATGTGTTAGTTTTTTTTACATTCTCTTGATGTTCAGTCTCAATAGAACATTGATTAAAAATAATTTAGAAATAATATATAAATAATATATGAATCTCACAATTATAATCTCATCTTAATTTCATTTGCAATATATATTTATAACGCGGACTTTATCATATACATCTGAATATGTATAAGATAAAAAATGCCTTTAAAAATATTATGTCACTAGATTACAACAACTGTTTGGTTGCAGGGTATAAATTAACAATCTCTCACTTGTACTAAGCCAATCATTTAAGTATTTTATACCATATCTTCATATGATGATCATACTACTACTGGGACAGTGGTTTAGTAAAAGGATTATACAAGATTCTCTATAGTGAATACTTGCTTAAATCTTACCATTTTCATCTTAGTTATCATCATAATTAAAATAAACTACCTAAATACATACTTGGATCTTTGATGAGACTTTAAATAATTTTGCATGCCTAAAAGCTCTAATGTTCTACAGTACATTAATGTCTTAAATAATGGGAAGAACTATATTAAGTTTATTAAAGAATTTATTGATCTAAATACATTTTCACTAAATGAAAAATGTATTATGACTTAATTAGCAACCATTACTACATTAGAACCTTTCCAATCTTAACATAATATTTTTAAAAGTAAAATATACCATAATTAGGATTTATTTCTAAAGTTAATATTCTTATAACCTTGAACTCAAATATCAGCTCATACATAGACTAATGGTAAATATTTCAAATGCTAAACATTTTTAGTACAATATCTTTGTACTTTGACTTAAAATACGTAAACAACTTCCAAATCTCTCTCTATAGATTTAATTCTTATAATTAAGTTGTTATCTTTTCATATTCAATATGAATTGTTCTTGTACAATTATATTTTCAACAATTGAAAATATAAATTATTGTTCCACTAAACAGGACAATTATCAAAGGAATTGTGCAATTATGTCCATCACGTTGTATACTCTGGAAGAGATACTGTCACCTGAACTAGATCCTTATCATAACAAGGATAGAGTTTGCACGTTTTAGTAACCATATAGATGTGGAAATGTCTTGGGACCTATGCTTTGTGTGGCAAGAGCTTCTTGAACATCACAAAGGCAGGAACTCGGAGGACTAACATTTCCATGTTTATGAAGCATAGATTAGATTTAGAGTACAAAACAGGATTAAATGACATTGGTGTCCGGCAATGACAAAATGAAAATTAAAAACCAAACGGATAATTCCTCGTGGCAATGCCCACTTCAGCCCGGTAAAGTGTAAACACAAAACAATACATGGAAATCATCGAAAAGGAAGGTTGGGGACATCGTAGCTGGTTTGGTTTCATCCATTTGTATTTGTATGTAAGGTTAATTGTTAAAACAAGCCTTTCAAATCAAAATTTGCCCACATTTGGCACGAGGACTTTGAGAATGATAGAAGGTATACCCCATTACAGGACCTCATTCCTTCAAAGCAAGGAAAAGGATAATTATATATCCGAGAGTCAAAGCGTAAGATTTTATTATATATTAACAATTAAATTACTACATATTAACAATTAAATATATAGTAGGGGTTGCTAATTAACTCATAACACATATTATGACTTAATTCACAATCACTATTACATTAGAACCTTTCTGATCTTAAAATAATATTTTTAAAAGTAAAATATACCATAATTAGGATTTATTTCTAAAGTTAATATTCTTATATCCTTGAACTCAAATATCAGCTTATACGTAAACTAATGGATATATTTAATATTTCATAAGTATCAGATATCTCAAATACTAACCATTTTTAGTACAATATCTATGTGCTTCAACTTAAAATAAGTAACCAACTTCCATATCTCTCTCTATATGTCTAATTCCTATAATTAAATTGTTACCTTTTCATATTCAATATGAATTGTTCTTGGACAGTTGTTTTTTCAACAATTGAAAATATAAATTATTGTTCCACTAAACATGACAATTATACTCTCACTAACCTTCTTGTAGACATGATATATTTACAACCATCTCCAAAACAAACTCTTTGAATTCATTATAAAAGTGAATCTTTCAACATCTTGTAGCCTTTTAATTATACATTAAATGCATCAAAAAAGGTACTAGTTCCAATTTGATGTATTGTCATGAGATTTAAACATTTCAAATTTTATCTTACTCCTGCTACTTATCTTGAAAACTATTCTCCTATAAGTGTGCATTAAAACAAACAATTTGTTTAATAGGTCTCTACAATTATATCCAACTTGTTTTAATATCTCATAACCTTTTATTATCTAATTCACTTTTAAACTTAGTAGATAATATATGCTTCAACTAAGCATCACATCCTTAAATCATTAACTTTGACTCTTTCAAAGATTTAGCGTTTCATACTAATTGATTTGAACGAAACTACTAAATGCAAGTTATTATACTAGGCATGCTATAATAAATATTGTATAATACAATATCTCATATTGTATTTTCCTCCTTACATAAATTCATACTCTTATAGAATTTTGTTGTGAAAAGGTATTCACTAGAGAGTCTCATTCCCTATAGATAACTAAAAATTTAAAACTTATCATATTGATCTCAAGTGCTTCAGTATTCTCAATGCTTAATTTTTACTTAGACGTTAATAAGTTGAACTTTTCAAAGTTTTAGGCCAATATTTCGTCTAATACATATAACTATGTCACATAAAGTAATTAGTACATTTTATGGAATATAAGAATCATTCTTTTATAAATTATTGTTCCATTTAATGCATCACATATATTGATTTAACAATTCAATACCTTCGTCATCCTTACACTAAAGGTTGATTTAGTTTTTCTTTAGCTTAATAAGTTTCATATGATTTATAATTAAAATGATACATATATCCTAATATAGAACTTTATTTCATAAAGCTAGTCAAATGGTTGTACTCTAATGACATAATAATTTAAAAACATTCTTTATCACATAGATTGTACCTACAGCAAAAAAAAAAAGAAGAAAGTAAATGACTATCGTGATTGATCAATTATTAATTATCAAAGGAATTCTGCAATTATGTCCATCAAGTTGTATACTCTGGAAGGGATACTGTCACCGGAACTAGATCCTTGTCATAACAAGGATAGAGTTTGCACGTTTTAGTAACCACGTAAATGTGGAAATGTCCTGGGACCTATGCTTTGTGTGCCAAGAGCTTCTTGAACATCACAAAGTCAGGAACTCGGAGGACTATCATTTCCATGTTTATGAAGCATAGATTAGATAGGATTAAATGCCATAGGTGTCGGGCATTCCTCGTGGCAATGCCCACTTAAGGCCCGTAAACACAAAAACAATACATTAAAAAAAATCGAAAAGGAAGGTTGGGAACATCGTAGCTGGTTTGGTTTCATCCACCTTTCAAATCAAAATTTGCCCACATTTGGCACGAGGACGTTGAGAATGATAGAAGGTATACTCCATTACAAGACCTCATTCCTTCGAAGCAAGGAAAAGGATAACTATATATCCAAGAGTCAATGTGTAAAGATTTTATGTTCGACTCTATATTATTGCATGCATTACAATTATGGTACACTTTGTTTGTTGTGTTTTAACAATAAATCCGTTCTTCTGGAGCCTCACTTAATGTATCTCTTATTCTTCCTCAATTTCTCTAATCAAATACTAGTGGCTATGACTGCTTTTATATTCCTTGTCTTTTATTAGAATTTTTAATATACGTAAAGTATAGAATTTATTAATAAGAATTAGGCTTAGGTCAATTATTGTCAAAACAATTAGAATTAGTTATTTGGATAATTAACCACTACCAATTATAAACTCTTCAATATTTTTATATTTAGTCAATATGAGATACTCTAACACTCCCTCTCAAGTGCAACTGAGACTGGAAATTTAATTATCACTTAAAATAAACACAGTGGTAATCGGATCGGGCCGCTGGAACTGAACGTCTAGACAAACAACTGAGAAATTAATAATTCGGATCAAATCTGCTTTGATACCATATTAGAATTTTTAATATAACAAAATGTAGAGCTCGTTAAAAAGAATTGAGCTTGAGTCAATCATTGTCAAAATAATTAGAACTAATTATTTAAATAGTTCACCTTTAATATTTATAAATCCTTAAATATTTTCATGTTTAATCAATATGAAATACTCTAACAACTCTCGTCATGATTACAACTGCTATAAAACTAATTCAATCACATTTAAATATTATAGTAGAGAGAATAGAGACCCGAATGAAAAACGTTTTGGTTGGAATTCCAAGTTAACTATTAAATTTTATTATACATTAAATCATAAAAATAGTTCAGAAAATTAAAATTGGATTAAGTCCACGTTTATAAAATATTGAATACTATAGGTAGGAGAGATGCATCTGTTATTTTAGAAAGGGGTCTCGGGATCTGCCGTCAAAGACGCACCAGACCAAACATCACCTCACCTTCCTCAATGTGACCAAACAGCTGTTGACATCAGGGCCGATCCCGTATCGTATTTTTCTCTTCCATGTTTGCCCATCGAGTTCCGACGGAACACCCAAAGCTTCTCAAGGGGAAAACAGACATTTACTAGCTCTGAACTGGTTACGCCCCATCCAGGAAAGTTTTCCATTCATAATTTTAGTAGACAACGCGCCCACCAACTTGGAATCAAAACCCACAAAGTTTGAAAAACCAATCGGTGGTTGCCGCGTCATCTAACTGACGTCATGCATTGCGTTATCATGCTCTTGTTCATCACCTTATCCGCAAACACTTTCACATTCTTGATCTTCCACGCGGCGACATCATGGAGGGCAAGTAATACTTGTGGCCCCACTTGGCTATATTCAGGTACTCTCTGGACCACAGTATGTATTTTTGTCTTCTTTTTCCGCTTTATATCAAAATATTTTTGGATAAAAAGCCTATCCTATCTCATCCATTTCTATGCCTACTTTTTCGTTTACTAACCTATCTCCCTCCCCCACCGTCGCTCCCTGCAGTCCATTTTTTAAACCAAAGAAACACTATTTCATGAAATTTGGATAAGAATCATAATATTTTAATAGTTGGTTTTGTCTAATTTTGATGGAGTTCGACGCTGTTATTTAGATTTATGAGTCTGATTGGCTTTATGTAAAGAGTACTTGTAAAACAATAAAAGGTATGTCGAGAGTTGATTGCCGACAAGCCCCTCCAACGCTCAAGTCAGTCTTTTTAGTGAGGGTGTGATAACGATCAATAGAAAATATCATGGTTTGAATGTAATACTTGCCTCCGGCTGAGGTTATGCCTTATATAAGAAATTCCTGCTAGGTTTAGGTCACTGTCTATGAATGGACCGACCAGCCCACATGTCATTCTGGGTTTGAACCTGGACCTAGCACGACCGACCCAACCAATAATAATTAAATAATATTCTAATAACATCTTCTATTTTTTCTATAACCTACGTCATTTTTTAATTCTCTTTTCTGTATGTAGATTTACCAAAAATAGCTTCTTTATTATATAAAAATAAGATTGTATATTATCAGACCTTTCTAAACTATGCTTCATTACTAAATTTCAGACTGAGTTTGACAATGATTGTTTGTTTTCAACTTATACTCATATTTTAATAAAAATTGATAATTATTAAAAAATAAAGATTATATTTCCATTCTTGTTTCTTTATTAATTGTTACCAATAAATAAAATAAAATGTAAATAAATGAAGTATTAAAAATTAGTGTTTGAAAAAAATAGAAAGATTTATAATATAATATAATAAAATATTATCTGGATAATTTTTTTAATTTAATATAGCAAAATTGTATTTATTATTTTGTATTTTATCTTAAACTTTTTAAATAATTTTTTTTTATTTTTATCTTTTAAAATAAAATATAATTTAATATAAAACCCTCTTCTTCTTTTTTCCCCACCTCATTCTATTATATTATTAACCTTTGGTGAAATAATATTAAGTTTTATTGTATTTTGTTAATAAATTTCCAACTAAATATAGCCGAAACGACAATCCGGAATAAAGTGATATTTGATAAACATATGACTGATTGGCAATGAATGCGCTAAAGCTACAAATGAAACATGTGACGCTTTTCCTAATGAGCTAGTGGGACCCGGAGACCTCCGAAATAACACGTGTCGTGATCCAGAGAGAGACACGCGCGCACATGCGGTAGCATTGGGGATAAGAGCGCGTGAGACTACCAAACTCAACATTCCAGCTGGCATTACCGGGTAGTCCACTGTCCGACCTTATCCTCTTCCACTTTTTCTATTTGTTTTTTAATTTCTCATTTAGTTAAAATCCAAATCTTATATTGCTTTAGCGAGAAAAGAGAGGAGGAGGACCGAAGCCAAAAGCCAAACCCTAGATTTCTTGCTTCAGCCAATAAAATTCCCATCTCCATTCAATTGTTTTTCTTTTTGACTTCATATACAGATCCAAAGAGAAAGATATAAACTTTGTTCCTTTTCAAAGCTGAGGTTCGTTGTTGTTTATCTTCTCCTGCTCTTTTCACAATTTTAATCTTGATGCTCTCTCGCATTTGACGCCATATATGTAAAGTTCGTGACTTTAGGCATTGAGCTTCTATTCCGGCTTAGTTTCCGTGTAAAGTTTTGTTTGATGTTGTTTTTGGTTTGTGTATGCACCATTTAGTTTCCAGTTTTGGATCTCATTTCTTGATACAAACTAACGATTTTTGTAAATTTATGCATTTATTTTTGTATGGTTGCTGTTTGGTTGCCTTGTGTTGATGATGTTTAATTGATACCCATTTCAGATCTTGAGAAATCATCTTCATTTCTGAGGGCAATCGAGCTCGGGTTGGTTTTGCGAGCTTTGAGATCTTATCTAGGTTGTTTCTACGGTTAAGAGTTTTAGCAGGAGTAAGGTGAAAATGATGTCTAGATCGTATACCAATCTTTTAGATCTAGCTTCTGGTAACTTTCCAGCAATGGGTCAACCCCGGGAAAAGAAGCGGTTGCCCCGGGTAATGACGGTTCCAGGGGTCATTTCTGAACTTGATGATGATCAGGCAAATAGTGTGTCTTCAGATGTACCGTCCTCGATTGTTCAGGATCGGATGATTATTGTGGCCAATCAACTACCAGTAAAAGCTAAGCGTCGTCCTGATAATAAAAGCTGGAGTTTTAGCTGGGATGACGATTCCTTGTTGTTACAGTTGAAAGATGGTTTGCCTGAAGATATGGAGGTGATATACATAGGTTCTTTGCTGATTGAAGTTGATTCGAGTGAACAGGATGATGTATCCCAGATTCTTTTGGATAGGTTCAAGTGTGTTCCTGCGTTTCTGCCTCCTGACATTTTGTCCAAGTTTTATCATGGGTTCTGTAAGCAGCATTTGTGGCCACTTTTCCATTACATGCTTCCATTTTCGGCAAACCATGGTGGAAGATTTGATCGTTCTTTATGGGAGGCATATGTTGCTGCAAACAAGATCTTCTCGCAAAGGGTGATTGAAGTTATAAACCCAGAAGATGACTATGTTTGGATTCATGACTATCATTTGATGGTGCTTCCTACCTTTCTGCGGAGAAGGTTCAATAGATTGCGAATGGGGTTCTTTCTCCATAGTCCATTTCCTTCATCTGAGATTTATCGAACTTTACCTGTGAGGGAGGAGATTCTTAAAGCACTTCTGAACTCAGACCTAATTGGTTTTCACACCTTTGACTATGCACGCCATTTTCTATCTTGTTGCAGTCGAATGTTGGGTTTGGAGTATCAGTCAAAAAGAGGCTACATCGGGCTAGATTATTATGGTAGAACGGTTGGAATAAAAATCATGCCAGTTGGGATACACATGGGGCAGATTGAGTCAGTGTTGAGTCAAGCAGATAAAGAATGGAGGGTAGAAGAGCTTAGACAGCAGTTTGAGGGGAAAACTGTTTTACTTGGCGTTGATGATATGGACATCTTTAAAGGGGTCAATTTAAAGCTTTTGGCAATGGAACATCTTCTAAAACAGCATCGGAAGTGGCAAGGCCGGGCTGTTCTGGTACAGATTGCAAATCCTGCTAGGGGAAGAGGAAGGGACCTTGAGGAAGTGCAGGATGAAATCAATGCAAGTTGCAATAGGATAAATGAAACATTTGGTCGACCTGGCTACGAACCAGTTGTTTTTATTGATAGGCCAGTGTCCATCAGTGAAAGATTTGCATACTACACACTTGCTGAGTGTGTTGTGGTTGCAGCTGTGAGGGATGGCATGAACCTAACACCTTATGAGTACATTGTTTGTAGACAGGGGGTCTCCTCTGAATCAAGTTCGGAATCAGCTGGGCCCAAGAAAAGCATGCTAGTTGTTTCAGAATTCATTGGTTGTTCTCCTTCTCTTAGTGGTGCAATTCGGGTTAATCCATGGAACATTGAAACTACAGCAGAGGCCATGAATGAGGCAATTTCAATGGTTGATTCCGAAAAGCAATTGCGCCATGAGAAGCATTATAGATATGTCAGCACGCATGATGTGGCATACTGGTCAAGGAGCTTCTTTCAAGACATGGAGAGGACTTGCAAAGATCATTTCAGAAGAAGATGTTGGGGCATTGGTTTGGGCTTTGGTTTTAGAGTTGTTGCTCTTGATCCTAATTTCAAAAAGTTGTCTATTGATGCTATTGTGAGTGCTTATTTAAGGTCCAAAAACAGGGCTATCCTGTTGGATTATGATGGAACAATTATGCCTCAAACATCCATCAACAAGTCCCCAAGCCAAGAGGTGATATCAATTATAAACACTCTCTGTGACGACATTAAGAACACTGTATTTGTTGTAAGTGGAAGAGGAAGGGATAGTTTAGGGAAGTGGTTTTCTCCATGCGAAAAAATAGGAATTGCAGCTGAACATGGTTACTTGATAAGGTAATGCCATTCTCTATTGCTATTACTTCCTTAAAATATTACTTCTAATTTTTCTAACGTCATGATGTACAGGTGGTCGACATGTCAGGATTGGGAAATCTGTGGGCAAGGTACTGATTTTGGATGGATTCAAATGGCAGAGCCCGTTATGAAACTATATACAGAATCCACTGATGGTTCTTCTATTGAGACAAAAGAGAGTGCTTTGGTTTGGCACCATAGGGATGCAGATCCAGGCTTTGGAGCCAGCCAAGCCAAGGAGATGCTGGACCATCTTGAAAGTGTGCTAGCAAACGAACCTGTTGCAGTGAAAAGTGGTCAGTTTATTGTGGAAGTGAAGCCACAGGTAGATTTGTCTGCTTACAGGAATTTATTTTTCTGTTTAGTGCCAGAAGAAAGAATGCCTTTATAAGGAGTTTAGTTTTACTATTGGCTTTTAAAGTCTATCAGGCACATTCTAGTATCAAGGATAAAGTAAAGTTGATATTGGTGAAGACTTTATTGTGTATGATAAGATGATGCATGTTGTGTTGAAAAAGTAGCCCTTCTAATGTTAATTACTTATCTGATTTGTCAATTGAGCCTTGCTATCACAGATTACCGCAAAAACTAGAATGCTGCATCTTTTCAGTACTGTTTAGGTGTTTTGTTTTCAGATGGGTGATTACAGTTGCAAATGATATGTGACTCCATTTTATTCTATGGTTTTAGGGAATCAGCAAAGGCGTGGTTGCTGAAAAGATCTTTACATCAATGGCTGAAAGCGGTAAGCAGGCTGATTTCGTGCTGTGTATAGGTGATGACAGATCGGATGAGGACATGTTTGAGATGATTGCAAGTGCAATAAATGGTGGTACCTTATCATCAAGCACATCTGTTTTTGCCTGCACTGTCGGGCAGAAACCAAGCAAAGCCAAGTACTACTTGGATGACACCACTGAGGTCATAAACATGCTTGAAGCTCTTGCGACGGCTTCATCTCGACCACCCTCACCTTGAGATCTTCCTCGTGGCTTCCTTAATTCTTTGAGCCAATTGATGATGAATATCGCGCTGTCCTCTTGAGTGAAGATAGTACTCATTTTCTGCTCTATTTGTGAGTGACTTGCTGGATGAATCACTGTAAATGACCATATAATTGACTACTTTTGTCACGGCCAATCTCAAATACTTGGATTTTACGGATGAAGAAAACAGTGAGCTGAACTGCTTGGACAGGAAGAGTTTTGCTTCAGGAGGATGAAATTTTCCTCGTTTGAAGAACCCTTCTGGGGATATCTATAAATGGAGACTGACATGGAATTGGAAGAGAATTAAAAGGAATAAATGCATACATGAATGCAGGTGCCGCAACCTATTTAGGTCCGGTAGGCCATTTACATGTTCACCTGCTTCTTGTCTGGAAATCATGTTCCTGTAGTAGCATAAGTTGGTTTTAGCCGCTCTGTTGAGCATAGTTATACAGGTTCCTTTTTTCTCTTTTTTCTTTTTTTATTTGGGTATCTTTTCCATTTTCAAAGGCCGTCTCTTAAATCATCTTTGTTCGGTTGTACAACCTGTAAATCATAGCCAAATTGGGAAATTAGTTATTTTGCGGCCAGTGTATTGAACAGTGATTTGTGATCTAAATTCTCCAGCTTCTTTATAATTCGGATTTTGGCTGTTATTATCCTAGTAAGTAGTAGGGCTTACGTAGCTATGTTGTAAGTTGAGGTTGATGTTTGACTGGAAGTTGACAAGGAAAGGACAAAAGCTACCAAAAAAAAAGTCAGTCACAAACGCAGAGAACTCCAAAGGAGGAGCCATGGGCACGTGTGAGTGTGTATGAGTTCTTTCCAATGGATAAAGGTGCCATGTGCCTTCCTTTGCTGGGGTGTCAGAGTGCAACTTTTTGTTACTAATATCAGCGTACGTCGATTCTCTTTTAACGGACCTTACCTAGCGATGTAGCCGTTGAAATCAGAAAAAGATTAGTGTGCCCTCTCTATCACAATTCCTTTGCTTCGTTTTCGTATGGCCTTTCTATCTCATCCATCCATCCTTCTTTTTCAGTGCTACCTTGTGCTCTTTTCATGTCATCTATCCATTAATTCTTTGTTCTCGTTTTTCTGTGTCCTCTCTATTTTATCTATCCATTCCTCTTTCTCAGTACTACTTTATGTCTTCTCTATTTTATCCATCCATTCCTCTTTCTCAGTACTACTTTATGCCTTCTCTATCTCATTCATCCATTAAAACAGCACAGGGTGACACAAAGAAACGGAAACAATCACCTCATGCTCCTCTATTTCGTGTACGATTTGATGTAATTTTAACTATAAAATGTTTTATTTTGTGCGGAGAGTTATTAGAATGGGGGAGCTCTACTTAGTTAACAATATAGTCTTTTAAGTTCTCAAATTGTTGTGGCTGCTTCCACTGGATTAGGGTGATATGTTGGAACATCGTGTATTTTTGTTCGCATATTGATGCAAAATTGATATTATAGACGGCTTTGACTTTAGTGCCGAAAATTTTGTTTATTAAATGATAATTTAGAGTTGTACGGATAAAAGAATGAACATCGTTTTATTGCTTATCTTTTAACTTTTATTAATTTCAACAATTGATAAATATTATATTCTACTTGTTATTTTATAATGATGCTTATAATCAATTGTTTAATAATAAGTAAAAAGTAACGCACAATGTTATGAATATCGAATTTAATTTTGATATGGTACGGTATCGATACTAATCAATGCTAAGTATAGTTTCGAGTAGGTTTTTTTTAATAATTTTATAAAATATAAAATTACAAAATAGTCCTTCAATATATTGTGATAAATAATTTTCAATTTTACATTAAACATGTCTCAAAAAATCGTAATAATATAAAATTGAAATAACAACTATCTTTTCATTTTTATTAGTATTAATTTTTACTTATTTCACATATAAACAATAACTATAATTAATATAAAAAATCATTTAATTGTTATGCAAATTTAAAACTAAGAATAATATAAAAATATTTAAAATGTTACAATTTATATAATATAATAAAGAATAATTATATCAAAACATCATACATGAGGAACAATACAGATTCATCACTCCATAAGCATTACAAGAAAAGTTTATGTCTAGAAACATAACTAAGTAGAAGTGAAACTTGAAACGAAAATATTTCTAGTTAAAATTTTTCTATTTATATTACATATATAAAATTTAACATATACATCAAATACAAGTAAAATTAAAAGAAAAAAGAAAAAACCTAAAACTTTATTCAATAAAATATTTGTTAAAATTGTACTAACTTCAATTTTTGTTTGACACAAAATTTTTATTATTGAGAGTAGTCTCATCATCACTATTATTCAAATTCATTATCAAAAGATGTGTCAATACTTTCTCACCCAAGATTATCTTCCAAGTCACTCTCATATATAAAACTTGATTCTTCAGAGATTCAATTCGCTAAAAATCAAATAGTCAAGACAAATTAGATTTATAAAACTATTTGTTTTATTAACAGTCCTGTTAAATAAATAAAATTCAATTATTAATTAATTACAAGAAATTATATTTAGCTTAGTAGTGATAATAACATATCTTTATTGAAGTTTTAAGTTGTATCGGTCAAGGACTTAATCATTCATTTTTTTGTGTTCCAATCTATTTCTTTTTTATAGTGAATGAATTTAAATATGCTTCAATTCCTTTTGCACCCAATTGTACTCGTATATTGATTTAGAATTCAAAATGTAAATCTTTATAATTCTAGAACAACACTTTTGAATTGGTCTCATCAAACAACAATAAGACAACAAAAGTAACCTTATAAACAAAATAAAGTGATGATTAATATTAAAAAAGTAACAAAAGTGAAGAAATATATACATAAATTAAGTTTGTTTCTTTGAAGAATTGTAATGAGCATCCCAAAATCACCATATGCATCTTTGTTTGCCTCCATTTATTAGTTAAGGAGATTCCTTCACCTTTCAAATGTTTGCTGCAATACAAACAATAGCATGATTCTTCATATTAAGAACAAATCTGGCGTGAGCCCAAGTTATATTATCAAATATCGCTAAAAATATTGAATTATCAAGAGTACTTGAACTTGCCTTTATTTATCAATAAAAATAAATACATATATATCAAAATTAAATTGATAATATCATATCAACATAAAGTGTTCTAATTTAGTTTCATTATCAACTACAATGTGGCCAATACAAGTATGTTTACTACTTACAAATATAAAATGATTGTTAAATTATAATTGAATATGTAAAGTTCATTTAAAACATGTGAGTTCTAAACTATTTTTATTAAGTTAGCAATTTTCACTGACTAACATTCTTATCGTTACATGTTTAACGTTGATAAAAATAAGTTTACATAAGAACTTAAATAAGTAACTCTAATCTCATATATCATTTGCATAAAAAAAATAGTTGGATAGATTTTTATAATTAACTATTACACAAACAAATTAATCGATCATTTACAAACAAATAATAATTAAATAGATTTTTCTGATTAATTATTACACAAATAAATGAACAAGTTATTATATCATGTCACCTCCTAGATCTGATACCACACGGGCTACCCCAGGTCAAAGGGCATACGGGGATAACATCACTAAAGATACGTGGCATTGTTTACACCCAATGAATCGAGAAAGGCTCTTCTCGTTATGACTCCTAAACTCATAAAATATTTCACTGATAAGCCTTAATGGAGCTACATCACGAGTTTCCAGCCTATATACAATTCAAGTGGCTTATAGAATAGATCATCTAGTAGATATCAAAGATAAACAAAGATTAACTGCAGTATAGATTCTAAGTACGCTAGTCGAAATACAAGCCCTTAGTCTCTGTTTGGGCATCAATTCTCAAGGCCTGCCTCTTAGGAATTTATAATGTCCAATCTTTTCTCGTTTAACAAAGACCTCAAACAGGATTAATAGTCTAAGACTTTTTGATACACATGATCCTCATGAAGAGACAAGTGTAGAGCATACTTGTCTTTTTGTATGACTGTGGCGACATTATTCAAGAATCAAGCTTTCAAGAGAGAGAAAACTTAGAAAGAAGCCATAGGATAAGAAACAAACACAATCTTTTTATTGATTTTTTTTCTTCTGAGTACAATGAAGGAGGAGCCTTTGCTTTTATAGACTAAACCAGGAGGACAAAGAGAAACAACTTTTAGGAAAAGATTCCCTTGGTACAATAATACATACTAACGTACAAAAGCAAAAGAGAAAAGAAGACTTATTGGGAGACACCGGGTCCTAATAATATTCCTAAAAGATAAGAATATGCTAAAAAGATAAGAAGGAATCTTTCTAGCAAGGAGGTGCAGAAAGAGAGTGTGGGACATCATAATCATCATCGGTGTCTATCATGTCCATGTCTTTTTCATATATTTCCATAGTTTGGATAAAATTATCAATTTATGTATCATTCCAAATAGGAGGCTATGGGTCTTAAGCATCTCGGATAAAATAAGGAAGTTGAGGCCCAGTGCTAGTGTTGGGCTTTGGTTTTGTAAAACTTTATCCTAATTCAAACGTTCTTTTAGACTCAAATCTAAGAGGCCTATTGCATTCAAAGCTAGGAGGACATGAAAATTCACCATCTATGATGTTGAAACCTATAGTGGCAAATTGGTCCATTGAGGTCCAATATCCGTCAGTAGAAGAAATGGGTTCTGATAAGGTAAAATCATCTGGGTATGGTCCCAAAGAGGTACACATTGTAGGCTTGGTGGCCTTTGGGTAATAGTTCAGATGGTTTAGAAAGGAGTAAACATCTCACAGTAGATCTTTATGTTGCTTAAGCCAATCTATGATGGTACGCCATTGCTGGAAATGGTTGATAGTGCAGATATAACCATAACTAGTAAGACTATCGGGACGATGAATGATGAAAATAAAATGGGTCGTCTGTTCAGAGAGAGGAATAACCCATAACTGATGCTTGTTTAGGATTTGCCCAAGTTAGAGATGCCATTTTTGCTGTGACTAGAACCATTCTAAAAATGTCCAGAGAAGTGAGTCACATTGGTTGGATTTGAAAGGTTCTGATAAACATACAATAGTGAAATAGAAATTAAGCAAGCATAGAGGGCAAATAAAGCCCAGAGATGCCACATACTGGTTTCAAAAAGAGAATCACAGAGATGGTAGACAATTCGATAAGGAGTGTTGGTATCAAAATGATAAGGATGTGGAGGGATATTCAGAGTGGTGAGGACAATATGGAGGTAGTAGAATAAGCTTTTTTAGAGAATAAGAGCAATGTCATCTAAGGTTTTAGGAGGAGTTTTTGTGATGGGTCGAAAAGACTTGTTGATCTTTGCATATAAAGGATACTTGTTGATTGCAAAAACAAACTACTTATTTTACGCTAAAAATCGCAAGTATACGGGTCGTTACTTGTAGTAAAAAGCATATATCATCCCATAGAGATTGTGCTTCGGTACTATTTAGTTCAGGTTGTGCTTTGTTTAAGACTTAAATTCAAATAATAAACTGAAAAGTAAACTAAATTAAACAAACTAGCAATAAACAAATAATGTAACAATGGAAATCTGTCAAGAGAAATAATCAAGTTATGAAAGAGGGGATTTGACCTATCATTAATGCAAATATAGCCATTTTATGTTTATGGGGTGCCGGTTCTAGACGATCATAGGGTTGATTATTCTCTCTCGAGTTATATTCATTCCCTAAATTGTAATCCCTAATCGAATTATGGAGTTGCAATCTCTCAATTCACAAATTACCCACAATTTTCATTAGTTCTAAAGCTCCCTAATAAACAAACGGGTCTCGCACGAGATCTCTCTCTATGAAATTACCGACTAGATTGATTAAGTGGTCAATTAGATCGCCTAACTCTCGTTAATCTAATCTAATCATTTTTATCTAGTTCACCCTCTCAGTTTATTACTGAAACATGCAAATACAATAATCAATTACAACACCCAAATCAAGTAAACATAAGTCATCTAGATTAACATTAAATATAAGCAAAATCCCGAATGAAAAGTTAAAACTTCATTAACAACTCAAAATCAATAACCATACAACCCATATCAATCTTACAAATTAAATGAATAAAAACGTAAATGGGGAGGAAATAAAACTTAGGTTGGATGATTCAGGAAAGCACCAGTGTCGGGACATCACCTATTCCGGGAAGCTTTGGCGTCAGAACCCTTCTCTTCTTCCTCTTCTTCTTTTCTGTCTCATTTTTTTCTCTCTCTCATTTGGGTTTCCAAATGTAGGCTGAATGTAGACTCCTTTCTAGGGTTACATCATAATACTTTTATAATCCTTTTCAATTAAGGTAACCCTAGAGTCTTTTCGGCATCTGAAATTTCCCTTGAAAACTCGAATCTGAAAGTGACTCTGCATCTGTCTATGCGCAGGCCACGATCGTGGCCCTTAATGCATGATCGTGGCTGGTTTATCTGCTCTCTGTCCCAATCGTGGTAGATTCCCCATGATTGTGGCCCTGTGCTCGAGCTTCTATCACAAATATTTATGAACTAATACAATTCTTAACCTAAACATATACTAAACAATATAATTAACCACTAAACACATATCAAATTACCTATAAAAATACAATGTAATTTACACCTATTAATACTCCATGATAGGAAGGAGGAAAGATATGCATTTCTAGACTGAGGGATAGAGGAACTGAATTGGTTTCCAAGGGCGAGAAAGGAAGTCTGCAAGAATATTGTGGTTACCTTTGATATGGCGAATGATGAATTTATAGCGAGCAAACCGGTCTTGCCATCGAAGCAACTAACTATCTAGTAGTGTTTACTTTTTAGGCTTGAGAATCTTGGAAAAAGCTATATTTTCCATTTCAATTAAAAAGTGGTAAAGGCTGAGATGAAAGTTGAATTTTTCGATGCCCTTTTTTACAGCCCAAATCTCTTTATAGCTGGCATGATAATGCTTTTCTGTTTTTTAAACTGACCACTGGCATGGCCGTAGTTGTGTCTTTTCCCATCAATCTCTTCAATTAGGACAACACCCTAATAATAGTCACTAACATCTGTTTGTAGTATATGTTGGAATTTGCCAGGAATCTTTAAAGCAGGTGGATTTTGATAGGCTTGCTTTAAGTGTTGTATGACTCTAATTTGATCTTTACTCCATGATGGTGGATTCTTCCTTAGCAAATTTGTAAGGGAGATGTATAATCAGTCACGTAGGGGATGGTATCTTTAATGTAGTTAACAAGTCCAGGGAATTGTTGAATTTGTTTATTATTGAGAATTTTCATCTGGGAAATGTAATAATTCATTGGCTATGTGTAAAAAGGGTTGATAGAACCCATTATGGAAATTCATACCCAAAAATTCTATTTGGATCATCCCAATATGACTCTTTTTGGTTGAGAGCTTAATTCTATATTGTTTTGTAAGATCCAAAAAAGATTGAAGTAGGGCCTTGTGTTCTTTATGGGTTTTGGAGTAGAGAAGTATGTTATCAATATAGACCAAGGTTTTGGAAAGAATAGGCTTATAGATCTTTGTTAAGGCTCGTTGTAATAATGAAGAGGCAACCTTGAGTCCAAATGACATTACTGTCTATTGATATTTGGCATTAAGAATACAAAAGGTTGTCTTATATCTTCCCTAGGGTCAATTCTCAATTGCCAAAAGCCTGCTTTTAAATCAAATTTGGAGAAAATTGTAGCTTCTTTGAGAAAGAGTACTTGAGTACTAATCTTTGGCAGTGAGAACTTATCATCTTGTAAGAAAGAAATGAGATGTTTGTAATTAATCACCAACCTCTTTTTACCTCGCTGCTGTTCATATCTCTTATTCACATAAAAAGCATGATAAATCTAGTTGGAATTTATAGGCTCGATCAATCCTTGTTGGAGGAGAATCACACATTCTTTTTAGGCTAATTTCAGGTCATCAGGGTTTATACTTGGATGAGTAGCCTTGGTAAGATTGATGTATTCATTCTTTTTAAACTGTAGATGGATGAATAAGTGAGGATTTTTCCACAGAGGATGGGGATTTGAGGACTGGACATGGTTCTCAGGACAGTATTCTAAAAATTGGTCCTATAGGGCTTCATATGGAGGTGACACTTGTGTAAGTTCAAACATGTTTTTTTATATCAGTATAAGCACTAAAATTGGCATGACATTTAATCCCTGTAAGTAGGATATGTAAGGGAGATGCCTTACAATAGACATACACGGCAATCATAATATCTGGGCTAGGTAGATGGCTTTTAAGAACTTTGGTCCAAACCATACAATCAGGGAAGAAGCGGATCCCTATTTTCTTTTTTATGATAAGCTTAATCTTAAAAGAATTTCCATTAGCAGCAACGAAATATTCCTCATCAGATATTCATGCTTTAGATGGTAAAATGTTGGGCTTCATAATACTACCACATGATCCCGTGTCTATATATACCCAATAGCCTTGATCGGCTTATCATATTTGTCTTGTTGTAGTAATTGGATATGGATATTAGTTCGAGGAATAGTAAAAGGCCTAGAGTTTACCTTCAAACATTTTTATTGTATCATGTATAACATATCATCTTTAATGTTGTTAGAAATTGAAGAATAAGAGGATTTATACTCGTCTTCAGAAAAGTTGAGTGGAAGAGCATCTCTTCATCCTAGATGGATTGTTCTTCAATGAAATCTTCAAAATTTCCATTATCATGGATAGGCATGATAGCCTCAATGAAATCCAATAGTTTGATATCCCTTTTCTTCTTATTAGGACATTGACGAGCATAATGCCCTGCCTTGTTATAGATAAGACATCGATTTGCCTTCTTTGCTTGAGGATTTCTTCATTTGAAGAATCTGACAAATCGACGTCATTTCTTTCGTCTAAAGGGCTTACAATTTCCTTCATAGGAATTGTGGGATCTGAAAGGCTGCTTATAAGAGAACTTTCTGTGATGATACTTCTTTTTTGTGTGACATTCACAATCATTTTTCTCCTTACACTCAATCTTCAAATAAGGCTTTCTGCAAGCCTTTTTGAATAGGGGGCCGCCTTTAGTCATGTTTTTAATAAAACTTTTGTTGATCACATAGCTTGTCAAGTGAAGCTAAGGCGAGTTGATATGCTTCCCCAAAAAATATATCCCTCATATCTCTTCAAAGTGCGGCAATGGTTCATTGTAATTTAGGTTGTAGTTCATCTAGTAACGAAGAGTTGAATGTATAACAGAGGTTGACATCATTAAAGTCATTAAGTAGATTATGGTGTTCCATTATATGTTGAAAATGATTTTGTAAATCTCCTCTGTCTAAAAAATAACATTTCATCTCAAAGTACTCCTACCTGATATGTTTGTCAATAGGATGAAAATTACCAATGAATTCTTTATGAATCACCCCAAGAAGTAGTCCAACATATGTGACTTTTATACATTGAAGTCTACGATATTTGTTTAAACTTTGCCACCATTCTTGTAAAGTGCTAATAAAACAAGAAGTAAACTTAGACAAAATATCTCTTAATGGATTATTTGATCAAGTAATTTGCAAATCAATCCATGCTCTAAATTCATAAAGACCTTCTCTCCACTTTTTTGGTAGAAGATTGTCAAAGGTAAACCATAGACCTGAAAATAGGTCTAGTTGGTGGTGCTTATGCTGGTGGTGGTGAGGTTCTGAATGATTCAGTTCCTGTTGATTCAGCTCACTAATATCTAGTTTAACTTCAGTTAATTTAGGTATAATCAGCATAATCTAAGCGAGATCAAATAAATTAACAAATTATTTAGACTCTTTTAAAGATGGTTAAGATATCTCAGAACATTGCTCAGATATTTAGAATGCTCAAATGGACATTCTTCAGATAGAATAGATGTGGGTGCTAGAGTTGTTATAAACTCTAATTGAATTGAGGAGCTTTGTCTTTTCCAGTAGATGGTTGAGATTTAGGTGGAGAAGAAGGTGGAGTTTTAATTTGTAAAGACTTTTTCCAAGGATCAGTTGGTCTAGTATATGAAGGCGATGGATCAAAAGTGTGTGTAGTTTTAGATTTTGGGGATTTGGTTGACTTGGGTTTAGCAGTGGTAGTGTTAGAATTGATATGTCGTCTAATCAAGAGATAATTCAGTTTGAATACTTTCTCATAGTCAGCAGTTTAGACTGTTTATGGATCTTATCCCACAACTTTTCCATTCATTCAGCCTATATGTTCCTCTCTATCTTATCTTGAAACTATTGACTATGAAAAAGTATTCAAAATGAATTATCTCTTGATTAGACAATATATCCATCCTACCACTACCACTACTAAACCCAATTCAACCAAATCCCCAAAATCCAAACCTACACACACTTTTTGATGGAGATTGTTTTGTCTGGATATCAGCCTCTATTCTTTGGAGTACCTCCTTTACTTTTCAGAGATCTTGTTCCATATTGGTAAAGTTGAGTTCAAAATATTGGGAGTCAATGTATCTTCGAAGATCAACATCAAGTTAGCCCATATGATCTTTTAAAGATTTGTATAATTTTTGAACTTGGGAAGACACATCTTCAACTTGTGTCTGAGTAGCTTGACTCTATTGATTAAGACCATTAAGCTTGGAGTCAATTCTTTGGAGGACTTGATTTTGGGTCACTGCATTGTTAGTTTGTCAACTGAGCACTTCATTAGTAGGATTTGAGAGAATAGTTCATTGAGAACTAATTCCTATAGCACGTACATAAGGGCTAGAAATAACCCTATTATGTTCACCAGTATATCTCTCCAATGGTGGAAATTCCTCTTCATATGGTTTGACCATCACACAAGGAATCAGAGTGGGAGTAGGAATAATAGGAATGGAAGAAATAACTAGTTGAGGGTTGTTGGAAATTGACTCTGGATGGAGCAAATGTTCCTTGTCAACGACTTTGAGTAATTCTTTTTGTTGTTTTCTTCCTCGTTTCTTCTTCTTCTGGCAATTATAGAGTTCATCATCATCACTTTCTGATTCAGAATTCAGACATATTTCACAGTCTGGTTTGCACATGGATGAATCTACATCCTAGACAAAATGTCCACAATGATGGCTAACATAAACATGTTCTCCATCAGGTTTAAAGTAATAGATTGGAGGTCCATCTTTTCCTTTTTTATGTGAGAACACTAGTTAAATCATCAAAATAAGGCCAGATGTATTTGAAGGTCCAGACTAATCTTCATTTTTCCTAGCATATATGGATTTTACTAATCCATCTTGTAGAGTCTTGAGAATAGAAGGAGTGGTGGTGTGGAATGAATGCCTATGAGAAGCATGGAATAATTTTTGGTAATTAATGGTCCATTCAGTTGACATTAGTTTTTCAAGTTTCAATGGTGGAAACTGCTTTGGAATTTGTATGATCGTGGTTTGATCATGAGCTTTGTTAGCTACCACGTACAAAACATCTGAAGTGGAATTTGGAAAATTAAGATCTACTACATGATTTTGTAAGCGGTAGATCATTTGGTGATGAAGAGTGGCCATAATGGCAGTAGGATCTTATTCTACTCCAGCGATTTGGATCTGTATTTGAAGCTACTTAGACAAGGTGGATCATCCAACCTTATATTGAAATTAGGGACAATTGTAAGGATGACACTTTGATTGTAAAGGGTCATTAACAAAGTACCAATTAAGGCATTTTGGTAGGTAGTGTAGGCAGTGTCAAGAAGAGAGATCTGGGTTATAGTCGGAATTCCTTTTCCAGCCATGGAGAGTGAGAACAAGGTGAATAACACCAATATGAAGATGTGTATGATTACGTTCCTTCTAAAGAGAGACGAGCTCCTTTGGAATCTCTAATTTCACATATTGTTTTACTGTGGAAACTTTTAAACCACATTGCTCCAAACAGGAACTTTGGATGACTTCTTTGACCTTTGGATGATGGGTGGAGAGAATAGTTCTTATATTTCTTGTCTACGAATAGTCACGGGAGTATATACTATAGGGACAGAGTAAAGGTAATGAAGTATTATAAATACGACTCTTAGCAAGAGTATAAGTAATTTCTATAAGGTTTTCAATTTATTTGAAAAAGTACGTTTATCATGAGAAGAAGAATTGACAATAGAAAGAGTTGAAGAGAGATGGACAGGGTACACTAGGTAAAAAGTCACTCATAGCTAAAAGAAACTCCTTACTTACTCTCATCTAGAGTAATGTAACCATAGTCAATAAAACTCATGGCTCTTATATCACACAAGCTACAATTTGCTTCAAGTTTGATTTAAAAGTAGGCTTTTAGCAATTGGGAATTGACCCCTAGAAAAGATACAAGACATTCTTTTGTATTCCCAATGCCTAATATCAATCGAGAGTAATGCCATTTGAACTCAAAGTTGCCCCTTTATTATTTCAATGGGTCATGACAAAGATCTATGACCCCATTCTTTCTTGTACCTTGGTCTATATTGATGACATACTTCTTTACTCCAAAACTCATGAAGAACACAATGCCCTACTCCAATCTTTTTTGGATCCTACAAAACAATATTGGAATATGCTCTCATCAAAAAAGAGTCATTGAGACAACTCAACACTAAACAAATTCAACAATTCCTTAGAATTGTTAACTACATTAGAGATTTCATCCCCCATATGGCTGATTATACATCTCCCTTGTCAAAGTTACTGGGGAAGAATCCGCCAATATGAAGTAAAGATCAAACCAGAGTCATATAACACTTAAAGCAAGCTTGTCAGAATCTTCTACCTGCTTTAAAGATTCCTGACAAAGGTCAGCACATACTACAGACAGATGCTAGTGACTATTATTATGGTGCTGTCCTAATTGAAGAGATTGATGGAAAAAGACACTACTACCATCATATCGGTGGCCAGTTCAAAGAATAATAAAAACATTATCATGCTAGCTACAAAAAGATTTTGGCGGTAAAAAAGGGCATCAAAAATTTTAACTTTTCACCACAACATTCTTGTAGACTTCTTTTCTCAGCCTTGTAAACCAATTATGTTCCTCTTTTCCTCACTCCAAAAATTCATACCTTTCCTCCTTCCTATTATGGAGTATCTTTTATATGCAAAAATCAAAAGTCCTTTCCACCTATAATAAAAACTCCTTCTAAAACCTTGGATGACATTGCTTTTATTCTCCAAAAAAGCTTATTCTACTACCTCCATAATGTCCTCACCATTCTGAACATCCCTCCACATCCTCATTATTTTGATACTGACACCCCCTATTGAATTGTTTGTCATCTCTACGATTCTTTTTCTAAAGTCAGCATATGGCATCTTTAGGTTTTATCTGCTCTCTACACTTGCGTAATTTCTATTTCACCACTGCATGTTTATCAGCACTTTCCAAATCCAACCAATGCCGACTCACTTCTTTGGACATTTTTAGAATGATTCCAGCCATTGTCAAAATGACGTCTCCAATTTGGGCAAATTCTGAACAAGCATCAGTTATAGGCTATTCCTCTCTCTAAATAGAAGGCCCATTATATTTTCATCATTCTTCGTCCCTATATTCTTATTGATTATGGTTATATTTGCATTATCAACCATTTCCAGCAAGAGTGTACTATCATAGATTGGCCCAAACAACAGAAAAATCTACTGCGAAATCTTTATTTCGTTTTAGTTCATCTAAACCATTACCTAAAGACTACCAACCGTACAACATGTACCTCTTTGGGACCATACTCAGATGATTTTATCCTAACAAAACCTATTTCTCCTATTAACGGATATTGGACCTTCATGGACCAATTTGCTACTATGGGTTTCAACATTATGACTGGTGAAGTTTTATATCCTCCTGGCTTTGAACCCAGAAAGGCTTCTGGATTTGAGTCCAAAAGAATGATTGAACTAATATGAAAATTGATAATTTTATCCAAGCCATGGAAAAATACGATGAAGACATGGACATGTCAGACTCCGATGATGATCGTGGTGTCCCACGCTCTCTCTCTCTTTGTACCTCATTACTAGAAAGATTTCTTATTTTTTTTAGCATATTCTTATCTTTTAGGAATATTATTGGGACTCCATGTCTTCCAATAATTCTTCTTTTTACTTTTGCTTTTGTATGTTAGTGTGTATTATTGTACTAAGGGAATCTTTTCCCTAAAAGTTGTTTGTCTTTATCCCCCTTGCTTAGTCTATAAAAGCAAGGCTTCTCCTTCATTCTACTCAGAAGGGAAAAAAAACAATAAAAAGATTGTGTGTATTTTTCATCCTATGGCTTCTTTCTAAGTTCTCTCTCTCCTGAAAACTTAATTCTTGAATAATGTCACAACAGTCATACAAAGAGATAAGTATGATTTACACTTGCCTCTTCATAAAGATCCTGTATATCAGAAAGTCTTAGATTATAGATCATGTCTGAGTTTTTTGTTAAATGGGGAAAGATTGGACAATGTTGATTCCTAAGAGGCGTGTCTTAAGAATTGATGCCTAAATAGAGACCAAGGGCTTGTATCTCGGCTAGCATACTTAAAAACTATACTACAGTTAATCTTTGATCTCTAATGGATGATCCATTCTATAAACCACTTAAATGGCACATAGGCTGAAAACCCGTGATGCAGCTCTATTGAAACTTATCGGTGAAATATTTCACGAACCTAGGAATTACAGCGAGAAGAGCCTTTCTTGATTCACTGGCGTAAATAAAATCACATACCTTGGGTAATGTTATCCCCATATACCCTTTGATCACAAGTAGCCCATGTTTTTAATAAATTATAGGTGAAACTCCTAAGTAATGATAAGCCATAAACTCTCAATTATTTTTTTGCTATCTATTTCTCAATAAACATGATTTTGAAGCTTTCAAGCAACCTTTACAAAAGTTGTGTATCTTTATATCGTCAACATTTTTTTACGCCTTTCATTATGTATATGCCTTTTAAGGGGTTAAAGAAATTGTATGATCACGAACTTACTTAAGTAAGCATCAAAAGACCTTAACAACTATTTCAAGTAACCTTATTAAGCCTCTTTATCACAAACCTAATAAATAACTGGTTCACATTGATAAGAACTTATTTTTCTTAGTAGACTTCAATCTATTTAATTAAATCTTTTATTGTGCTTATTTATTATCTTTAATACGAATCAAATTCCATCTTTTTAACCTTAATTTTATAAAATCCAAAATTAATAAATGTCTGATAGAAATTTTAAAATTCCAACAGTACCTAATGTACACCTCTTAATTTGTGAGAGCAAGAAACAGAGCAATGGAAGGAAGGGAGAAGCGAACATGGGAGAATGACAAATGGCAATGGACACATTTCAGCTAGAGAGCCCAACGCATGAGCCAACTGTTCTGCAACTTGACATAGGAGGTGGACCAAATGGAATAGTCTGTTAGATGCACTGTCTCTCCATGTTGATGATCTATATAACGGAGTTGGAATGCCATCTTATTCAATTCTTGTTGACTTGCTTTCCAAATTGAAACAATGAGCTGTTCTTAGCTATCAACCCTAGACCGTTTAGTCAAACTAAACTTTGATGCTCATCAAAGTACCTACATTCATTTCTCCTGCCGTGTTCATTTCTTCACATGGGTGTCTCAACATCTATTCGCCTTCTAATTATTGTTCGGCATTTATGTGAAGGAAGATTGGAAGCTTGTCGAATTCATGTTCTTAATTGGGCACCCATGGACTTTAATTTTTGTCTGACAGAATACCACTCACTACAGGATTAAAAGAATGTCCTTACCGAATACAGTAAAATACTCATAGGATGCTCAAACTAAATGGCTCGAGATTTGAAGCAGGGAAAAGAAAGATGGACCTGTGCGTGTAAGGCCACAGTTGTATGACAGGAGCCTTGACAGTGCTTTTTCAGCTAAAATTTCAGAAGGATTGCTTGCTGGCATGCTTATCTCATATAAGCTCGTGAACCCTGCAAAAGAAAAAGAGTTGTACCCACCGCCAGTCACCACCCTAACCCTATTGACAGAAGAAAATGGCATTTTGTGACTGTGAAATGGTATTTTGTGTCTCGTGTTTTTTGTTTAAAAGGACTGTAAAAATGTTGCAGCTGCGCTACTGAAATAGCTAAAAGTTGCACTATCGACAGAGTTTTTCACCGTCAAAGTGTAGCGTCCCATGATTATAGTCTATAAAGAACAGGACCGAAAGATTATAACCACATAACTTCGTTTCATTGAATAATAACATATTACAAAAAATTTACAAAAGGCGGATTAAATTCCTCCTAGAAAGAAATAAGCCAACCAAAAAGCATAAAATCACTGATCATACCACCGGCGATAAATACACTTGACTCTGTATCACCGTCTTGTCAATCTTGAACCCAGGAACCACTGTAAATTCCACCCGAAGATCCGTATCATCACCAGCGCTATCTAGCAGTGACTCGTCAGTGATACTCTCCATGTACACTTCCGAGAATCTGCAATTTTTACGGATTTGAAAAATGCTAACTTGTTCACCTAACGAAAAAGCCAGCAGGTTCAAAGACCAAACTCTCCTAGCCATCTCAGCGAATGCGTTGAAGAAAGCAGAATCTGGAAACCCACCAGCGTTCACTAGCTCCCTTTGATTTAAGTTCCCAAACAGAGACCATTCCATCTTAGCATGAACTAGCTGGATGTACTTGGTTCTCGTGAATCTTGCAAGGGCCGAGTTTGGATTCTGGGTTAAGAAGAGTTTCAGGTTTAAAGATTTGATTTTTTTGAACTCGTTGAAGTAATGCTGTTCGTGGGAGCTCTTCTTTGTAGCTGCGGGCTCGTTTTGGGTTGTAAACTGTGGTCGATTAAAACCTTCGAGCAATGTCTTGGACACAAAAGATTCGAACACAAAACATCGGTGGCTGGGTTTTGCAAGAGTGGCTTTAGGTTCAATGGCTCTAACTGCTGCGTCAAGGTCCCAGCAAGCCATTTCCATTTCACGAACCATAAGTTTCACAAAACTTCTCATAGATCTTAAAGTAAAGTGAAGGAATTGAACAAAATGTCTTGGATTTAAAGATGAGAGCTTTATATCATCCAACAAGGGTATAGGCCCACTAAAACTTAGTCTTTTCTCAAGAGACTTGTTGTATGCAATATACTCGTCAAGCTGTTTCTTGAGGGAACAAAAATCTGAATCTTTAACCTCAGCTTGGGCTTCAAGTTTCTTGATTGTTACCTCATAAGTCTTCATCAAGCTCTGTTGTTCTTGAATCTCTGCAAGCATGATAGTGACTTGAGGTGAGACGTGATCAAGATCATTCTTGAAGTATTTACGCTTGAGTTCGGATAATTGTTTCAACTCATCAACAATTGCTTGATCGGCGGCTCGTATATTATCACTGTTGTAAGGATTTTGAGCCATTTGCAACTGAGCATAAGCTGCTTTAGTTGTGGAGACACCTGCAAAGAGCTTTGCCATTAATGCCTCCAGAACTGCCCTCCTCTTATCTCTGCCAATCTTGCTCATTTCAGCACTCCGATGAAACTTACAAGTTGTGCTTGGATGATCACGATCCTCAAACTTGCTTCTTGGGGTGAGCTCACATATCCCAATCCCATTATTTGAAGCAATTCTTGTTGCAGGCTTCAGGTTGATCACTTTTCGGAATGTTCTCGCTATCTTGCTCTTGCTGTTGGGCATTGATCTATATTTGACCGTTTCCATTGTAAGAGAGCTGAGATGAAAATGAAGACTGTGAGAGAAGTATGGACCTTTGTCATAAAATTAGAGGCAGTAGATCCAAGAGAAGAAAAAGGGTTTATGGAGATATAAAGTAATCGTTACGTGGGCAGACACAAAATTTGACCAACAGCTTTGAGCAGGAGATAAGGGTTGGCACTTGGCACAATGAAGAAAAAGTGCATTTAAAGCGCCGGAAAAAAAGAAAAAGAAAAAGAAGAAAAAGTGTTTATTTCTCTTTAATATAATTTTAGATGATTTAAAGAAATCTAGAGGCATTGAATGTTGATTTGTACTGCTACGTTCAAAGTGCTGTTATATATCCTGTGGGCTCCTCCACAGTTAGCCATCAAATCGTGGACCCACCAAGTTTGGAGCCAATGTCTGAATATTTGACTACATGATTAGGCATAGAGCCGAATATCGTAAGTTTGGAGCCAGTGAAAAGGATGCACAGGTGTGAATTGAGATGGGTCGGTGGGAGGATATGGGGCTACGGGCATTAAAGAATAGGAAATATTTTAGGCATAAAAATACAATTTAAACTTTAACGAGGAAGAATAATTAGAATTTTAATGTATTTAAATTAAACCACAAAGTTTTAAAAATGCTTTAGGAGACGGATGGTTCGTATAAGGGAATGGTAGTAGGAATGGAAATGAATATAGTATATAATGAGAATAGATATTATCATTATAATTATGATAGTTGATTAAGATAAATGAATAATTATCATTACCATAAATAATAATTAGTTTGTAAAAAATATTGAGAAATTAATTATACTTTAAGTAATTAATTAATTACACTAATTAAAATATTGTAATCAATTAATTACAATATTTTAATTAATGAAGGAATTATATTTCAAAAAAAGATCTGTCACCTTCACCAGGGAATCTTTCGTAAATTATGTTAATGCATTCTTGTCAGTATATTGACCTCAAACGCAACTCTCATTTGTTACTGTATGGTCATCTCAAACCAACACATCAAAACATCAAATTTGGTGTTTTGGTGCAAAAATTCACTCTAAAAAAGGCACCAAATTTTAACACCAAAATGGTGCAATAAATAATAACACATCAAATTTTGGTGTTGAAATTTGGTGTCTTCCTTGGAGTGATTTCTTTACACCAAAATACCAAATTCATGCACCAAAAGTTATAAAAAGACAACTTTATCCATTATATTTTTAAAATATTCCTTTTATATCATTCTCACAATTTATTTACATAATTTACTAAGTAATTAATTTTAAAATATATATTACTTTACATAAAATATATCATTATAAATATCTCATTGAAACATTTAAAATGACATTAATATTGAATATTATATTAAATTTATTTTTAATATTTATAATTCTTATTTATAGGTGGTATAAATCATTAATAAAATATGTTAAGAATAAAAAGTAAATTTGAAATAAAAGGTACATAAATTTAAACTACAACATT
>JAOTAX010000002.1:36113188-36148851 GCA_025629825.1 Erythroxylum guanchezii
TGATGCGTTAATAGACGTCAATTTTGATCTATGATTATAAATTATTTAATTAGAGAATTAAAGATAAATTAAAAGAAGTTTTAATTTATCTAATTCTAATTCTAATTCTAATTCTAATTCTAGTTATGAATTATAATTATAATTTATAATCATTATCAACATATTCGAGAACCTAATAGGTCTTATATAAAAAATGTATTGAAGAGAGCAAAGATATTTTAATTAAGTTAGACTTGATTGTAAAGTTTGAGAAACTTTAAAATTAAATATGAGATATTTAATAAATAAGGATCAATATGAGATGTTGGATTTTGGATTTTATTTATGCATGATTGGTATTTAATTAGAATTATTTGTAACTCTAATTCAAGTTTAATTGAAATTAAATTGTTGAACTTGATTGTAAAGTTTGAGAAACTTTAAGATTAAATATGAGATATTTAATAAATAAGGATCAATATGAGATTTTGGATTTTATTTATGCATAATTGGTATTTAATTAGAATTATTTGTAAATCTAATTCAAGTTTAATTGAAATTATAATTTAATTTCAATTAAATTACTAAAATGTCCAAAACTTATTATAAATAGTCTTAAGCTTTATAGAGCTAACACTTCTTACTTAACCCTCTTTGTAAGAGTTATAAAGTTCTCTCAACTCATTTTGTGGATACCATAAGAGGCTGGACACATATACAACTACGGTAGTTAAGATGAATTGATTTCAGAAATAGTTTGAATGATACGATAATAATATAATCAAATTTCTGATCCAAACTGCCTATGAAGCAGCCCCACAGCATGCTACAACCTTTGCATGCATAGTCTAAGAAATTACTAGGGTTTGCTTATAACTTTTCTACAATATTGTACCATTTGTTAACATAAAAATGTACCTTGATGTAGAATTCCTATCATCTGGGCACATAGCAAAATATTAATCTGTATAACCTATGAGGTATAGAATGTTGACTTTTTGGAATCTCAACTTATAATCTTTAATTACGTTGAGATATCTTAAAACTCGTTTAACTGCATTTTAGTGGTCTATTCCTGGATTAGCCAAATACCTACCTAACAGTCCAACAACAAATGTAATGTCCAATTTAGTGAACACATAAACATACATCAGGCTGCCAACTACAGTAGAATAAGGTACATTCTTCGTAACCTCTCTCTATATCACTTTTGGACATTATGCTAAAGATAATCTTTCATTATAAGAGCTAGGTGCTGCAGCAGGCTGATTATTAGTCATATTAGACCTTTGCAGTACTCGCTCAATGTATGCTCTCTATAAGAAACCTAACAAGTGTCGAGACCTTTTCCAGTGAATTTGAATACCTAGGATAAAAGATGCCTCACCGGGATCCTTCATATCAGAATGCATGACCAAAAGTTGTTTAACCTCATGCTGCATGGTTAAGTCAGTTGATGCGAGCAAGATATCATTCACAAATAAAACTAGAAAGATGACCTTGCTCCCCTTAAACTTATAATACAAACATCTTTCAACTTTATTTTCTATAAAGTCAAATGAGGTAACAATCTCATCAAACTTTCGGTACCATTATTTAGAAGCGTGTTTCAAACCATATATGGATTCTCTCAATTTACAAACTACGTCAGCTTTATCTTAATCCTGAAATTATTGAATTATATATAGACAATAGATGTACAAAGGTTATTCTTCACTTTGAAAGAAAAATTATTAATGGAATTTTTAAAAAAATCTTAGAAGTGAACATAGGCAAGGGTTATTTGTTAAACCACTATAAGTTTGTTTCCATTCTTTTTCTATATCCTCTTTAAAGTATTACTCAATTGTTTGATTAATTTATATTAAACAATTTCCTCCCTCTTATTTATGTTAATTATTGATCATTGAATACTTTAGTTAGAAAATTTATCAAATTTTATAAAAGTCCGATTCATCTCTCCTCTTCGGTACCACTTAGACTAAAATTTAGAATAACTAAATGTATCATTTTAATCTTGTAGATACTTAATATGACATATTTCAAAACAATTAAAATTTACTAAATTAACCATCTCTTGATTTTGCTGTAAATAAAAATTTATTATCTAATATTTAATGCACTCAAATTTGAAAATGAATAAAATAAATTAAAAACTAAAAATATTTAATTTTTTAACTAAATGCATAATTTTAATATTGAAGGTATTTGACAAATAGCTCGAAATAATTAAAAAATTTTAATAAATAACTATTTTTGATATTTTGAACTAATTTTAACTTTATTTTGTGACATTTATTGTCTTAAAATCAATATTAGTAAATTTACTATATATATTTAGAATTAGAATTACTTTTCAAATTCTGATGCATTATATATAGATAATAGATTATCCAGTAATTCTTCCCAATTCCAATAGCCGTGTGCCAAGTATAAGGGTGGTCTTTATGTGTTGAAATATGATGAACTCAGCTGCTTGGTTTGGCGAAGAAGAGAGCCCATCATACAATTGCAAAATCTAAATTTGGGCGCATTCCAATCCCAAATGCTGAAGATTACAAAACCGGTCGGGCCCTAGTTTGCCATTTCAACTTATTTCTGTTCCAACCATGTTTCACGCACGGCACAATACAACATTACAGCGTAGTTTTTGGAATAGGGTAATTAGAACATAGGATTACAAGTGAAGATTTTGTATTATACTTCAGCTTCTAAGCTCTCTCAATTAGCTGTCCTATAAATAAGGGGCAGATCCAAACTTAAATTACCTGTCCTATAAATAAGGGGCAGATCCAAACTTAAAGTTTAGTTGAAGGATGCATATTTTGTTAAAATCAAATTAAATGATTTCCACAACTCTCCTTTCTCCCTAGGGGTCTTTATGTTTATGTTTTTAATCTCTATATTTGTTTTTAAATTAAGTAAAAAAAAATTTTGTTTAAGTTTTTAGTTCCGGTTTTTTCCGTTGTACTTTTGACTTTTTAGGTTTGATATATACAAATATAAGCAGACCTTATATAATTACATTGTGCAATTCCAGAAATTTTCTATCATTTGTTGATGATTATTATTGTTAAAATTTATATCTTCTTGCTTAAGGAAAATATGAAGTTCTTGATGGGTTCGAGTTTTTTAAAATTGAAAGTTTTTAAAAAAATATAAAAGCTATAAAAAGTAGTTTTTATTTCCTGTTTCTATTTTTTATAATCTGATTTACTATCAACTAAACATATTTTATTTAATTACTTAATATAATAATTTTTAATAAAAATTATGAATAACTTAATTTAATATTATATATTTAATTAATTTAATTAATTATAAATAGTTTTTATTTTACTTAATTTTAAATTTAATTAATTAATTTATAAATATAATTAAATTTAAAATATCTTCAAAAATATATATATTTCAAATAAAATTTGATTTAATTTAAAAATATACTTAAAATAAATATTAATTTATAAATTAATTATTTTAATAAAAGAAAATATTTTTATTAATAAATATTATACAAGAGATTAAAATAAATTTATTTAATTAAAAATAATTTATCTTTAAGCTTTATCTAATACGTAATTATTAGTAATGATAAAAATATAACTATAATAATATTAACAATTAAACAAAATTTTATTTTTATTGGAAAAAAATAAAAACTAAAAATTACAGTTAGTGCCCTTAATTTAGGGGGTGAGATCTTCTGTCCCTAAAAATGTGTACCTATCCTGCCCTATTATATCCAAGCCCTTTATTTATGTGGGTCCCACATAAATAGAAGGCTTGAATTTAATGGGACAGAATAGGTACACATTTTTTGGCACAGAAGATCTGTGCCCTTTATTTAGACCCTCGTGGCCTTAAACCTACGAAATAGCCAAAAGAGCTCGGGTTATCGCCGCAAAGTGGAAGCACACAGGCACTCGAGTAGCTCAAACGCCTAAACTATTACATTAAACAAGATGAAAGTTTAAAAGAGGGCACAATCAAACTTTTGTCCCTTCCGAACTAGACATGAAGGAAAGTTCCCAATGAATGCAAATCATACCATCCACACCTACTCTATCCATGCTATAACATAACCCAATTCTCGAAACCATTCAACTTGATGAAGAAAAATGTAAATGCAGAAGATCTCTACACCTTTTCAGTCTCCAACCTTAAACCATTCCTATGTTCTAGTTTCCTACAGTGGTAATTTATGGTGTCTTTTCAGTAATGAGGTTACCCTAATCATTTGCAAGTAGTAGGTTACCGCCGCGGACTCTTTTCTTCTTTGTCTTTGACTTGGTTTCCTGACTCTGTCATCTTGTCCTATAAAATTAAGCAGCTCGTTGTTTTTTTCCATGTCTTGGCCTCAAAAGTCTAACTTCATGTGGCGTGTACTTGATCCCAAGCTGGTTCCAACTACAATTGATTTTCATGTGCATCCGAAAGCAAAAAGAGAAAATGCACTTCAGGGTGGAGGCAAAGTGCCCATATCTCAAACCTGAAGTAACTTCTTCTATTGGTGTCATTCACATGATTGAAGGTAATATAAGGATAAGCCACATGTGACATTTAATTATAAGCCATCCTTTTGGAAGAAAAGGTCAGGTGATCAATCCGTGACTGGTCATCTACCGCCGCACAAGATATTTAATACAGTAAATTTAAAGAAACAAATTGGCTATAGCATTCTGAGAAGTAGGAAACAAATACAGGTGAACTGGCCATGGTTATAATGCAGACTAACAGTAGCGAATCATTATTGTCATGAAATTTAAATAGTTTCAGACTATAGGGCAGGACTTTTGAGCCTGCAATCTGATAAGATATGATGAGACTGAATTGAATTATAGTTTAAAAGTGCAGTCAAGGTAGCCTAGCTAACACTCCATATTCCTGCTTCTCTCATGCCTACGGTCCAGTTCCTATAGGAAGGAGTATTGTGTTTCAATTATTGGGCTAGTGGTCGCAACTCGCATTGATATTCACAACATTAGCTGGTGTTTCTGAGTTAAAACTCTTTTTCTAAGAAGAACGCATCGACATATCAGAATTATATATTTTCCGCGACTTAACTGATTAAAAATCTCCTAAATGACAAAGTGGGGCATCAAGAATGTGGTCTATCCCATCTTTTTACATATATGTAGTTCTACTGATAAGAATCCGAGAAGATCCACGTCGATGGACGCATTGCACGATCCACAGACAAAGAGACACGAAAGGGGTTGGCATCTGTGGAGTCCTGTTGCTTGTACACGTCATTGGAAATGACTATTAATGTGCTTTGTGTCAGGAATTTGGAGAGTAGAAAAATGGACGACAGGAAGTATGCAATAGAGTTGGAATATCACTAATGTTTCTGTTGAAGAGTTCCGTGTATAGAGTCTAATTATGTCACATACTGACTTCTATCAATAGCTGCAAATACCAAAATTTGTCTTAAGATGGGTAATGAAAGACATCACCTGACTGCAGATGACACTGCTGTTGCTTAGTTAATGCCGATGGATAGAGGACTCGTGCTCAGAAGTTTTTTTTTTACAAGTACAAATTTAACCCTAATATTTGTCAAATGTTAAAATGTAACATTATATTAATCGAAAATTTGAAAGTAATACGACGTCGTCAATTTTCTACCAGGTCAGTGATAACCTGACATATATTTAAAACATTTTAATAATTAAGTGGGTGGCTATGTGAGACCCACCTAGTTAAATTATAAATTTTACTGATATTTTTAGACGTATTTTACAAATAATTATGCTACAGTAAACTAGAGGAGCAGCAGGCGAGATGCATCATGATGTTGTCGGTGGTGAAGGGGCTACTAACGATGGGAATGGCGGCAACAGAAGCAGGCATGCAAGTGACACCATGGAAGAGCATCGGCTCACTTGTTCAGCATTTGGCGAGATGAAAGTGGAGAGGAGAAACAACAATTCCATAACATTTAAATAAGGAAGAAGAGGAAATAATTTTTGGCCTACCAGTCGAGGAATAGGATGAGGTAATCAGTATCAAAGAGATGTAATTTTAATTACTTTAATTGTAGAAGGTATGGACATAAAGCTATTGGTGGTAGATCCAAATCTTAGAATAACTTTCAAACTAATGTTGCAGAAAATCAATATCAACATTTTGGTGAGAATTCTAATATTGTAGAAAGTTTATTTATAAAAAGCAACTCTTTTGTGGAAAATGAAAATATCTAGTATTTGGATTATGGTTGTAGTAATCATGCATATGTGTGGGAATAAGGAGTTATCTTTTTCTTTAGATGAAAATGTTCAGTCAACAGTTAAATTTAGGAATAATTTAAATATTTCTATTTTGGGAAAAAGGTCAAGTATCTATTAGGTTGAAGGATGGTTTTTAAAGTTTTATTTGTGATCTTTTCTATATTCCTGGTCTTCATTATAATTTACTAAGCATGGGTCAATTATCGTAGAAAGGTTATAACATATAGATTCATCATGGCTTTTGCACCTTGATAAATAGGAGTGGAAGGTTTATTGCAAAAGTAAAGATGTCTTCTAACCTTCTATTCCCGCTAAAAATTCATCATAAAAAATATGCTTGCTTGATTTCTACGATACTTGATGCAAATTGGCTATGGCATATGCATTGTGGACATTTTCATTTTTCTGGGTTAAATTATATGTTAAAGAAAGAGCTTGTGTTTGGCTTACCTGTTATGAATATTTCTAATCATATATGTGAGACATGTGAGTTGGGGTAAAAGTATAGAGATGTATTTTCAGTTAGAAAGTCCTATAGAGCAAAAGAAGCTATGGGAGATCATTCATTCGGATCTATGTACTATTAAAGTTCCATCTAATGGAGGTAATATATATTTTGTTACTTTTATTAATGATTTTAGTAGAAAGGCCTGGGTGTATTTTCTAAAACAGAAATCAGAAGCTTCTGATGCGTTCAAATTATTTAAGGCATTTGTGGAAAAGCAAAGTAGCTGCATAATTAAAGCATTAAGAACAAATAGAGGTCAAGAGTATCCTGCATATGCAGAGGTATTTGAGTTGTATGGAATTCAACATCAATTGACTACCAGATACACACCTCAACGTAATATAGTAGTAGAAAGGAAGAACATAATTACTGTGGACATACTAAGATGCATGCTGAGATTTAAACAAATGCCTAAATGGAGAAAAGTTATGGATGAAGAAATACATGCAATTAAAAAGAATGAACATATTTGCCCGTTGATAAAGAGCCTATAGAAGGTGTACAAGACAAAGTACAAGCCTAATGATGAGATTGACCATTTTAAAGCTAAATTGGTTGGAAAAGGATATAATATAAGCAAAAATTAGGTATTAATTATTTTGAAGTACTTGCTCCGATTGCGAGATTGGATATTATTTGCATGATTATCTCCTTCTCAATTAAAGTAACTGGAAGATTTATCAAATGAATGTAAAATTTGGTTTTTTAAACGATACTTTGGAAGAGGAAGTGTATGTTGAGCAACCTACAGACTATGAAATTAGAAGAAAAGAAGATAAATTTTACAAGTTGAAGAAAGCACTGTATGGATTGAAACAGATACCAAGAGCATAATACAAAAGAATTGATTTATACTTCATGAAGCATGATTTTAAAAGATGTCCTTTTGAGCATATTTTATATGTTAAATTTGTTGAGCTTGGTGATATTCTAATTATGTGTCTTTATACTGATGATTCAATTTTTACTGGAAACAACTCAAAGATGATTGAAGAATTTAGGCAGGCTATGGTAAAATCATTTGACACGACAACTTTGGGTATAATGTCTTATTTTCTTGGAATATAGGTAATTCAATAGTATGATGGAATTTTTATTTTCCAAAGAAAGTATACGGATGATATTTTGAAGAAATTCAAGATGAAGAATTCAAAACCAATTCCCATCCTAGTTGAAGGGAAACTGAAACAAATAAAAGAAGATAAAAGGAGACCTATAAATTCAACTTACTACAAAAGTTTAATTGGAAATCTGAGGTCTTTAACTACAATTAGACTAGATATAGTTTTTGGAGTTGGATTACTAAGTAAATTTGTGGAGGAGCATCGTACTTGTCATTTTGAATAAGCAAAGAGAATTTGTTTGATATATCAAAGACACTTTGAATGAAGGAATTTTTTATACAAGTATCAATTATGTGAATCTTGTAGGTTACACAAATAGTGATTAGGGTGAAGATGTAGAAACAAGAAAAAGCACATCGAGGTATGCCTTTTATCTTAGCAATGGCACAATATCATGGTCTTCAAGGAAACAATTCGTCGTTGCATTATCTACAGTTGAAGTAAAATATATTGCAACAACTAGTTGAATTACACAGGCAGCATGGTTAAAAAGAACGCTTAAAGTACCACATCAAAAACAAGATACTCCAATAGAATTATTCTGTGACAATAAGTCCGTATTAGTATTGTGCAAAAATCCAGTTTTTCATAAAAAATCCAAGCACATAGATATTCGATTTCATAAAATTCACAAGCTAATAACTGAAAAGGAAGTAGTGGTTAATTATTGCCGTACTGAAGAACAAGTTGCAAATAGTTTTACTAAGCAATTAAAGTTCGAGTTGTTGCACAAACTGAAGAATTTATTGTGATTATAAATTTTTACTAACTTGATTTAAGGGAGGCAATGTCAAGGAAATAAAATAAAAATCTATAAATCAAGCTTGAGTTATGCATAAAAGTTGGCAACAAGATGATAAAGCAGTACATTAATAGTAGCCGAAATAATGATGAGCTATACTTTGGAAGTGGGGATATAAGAGGCAAGTGGAGCTATAAGAGGTGCAGCTTTCTTTAAGCTTAAGTACTCCATTGAACAATTTGTGGTTCAATAGGAAGCTTTCTTTTATGTTCAAGTCTTTATTATTTTATTGCTTTTTGTTTCCTATAAAAGGTAACATTATGATCGAGCCTATATAGTTGAATGTATTTGGTGATTGAGTTAGTTCTTCTCCTCTTCTCTTTCTCTCTCTCTCCGTGCATGTGTTTGTGAGTGTATTATGTCATTGTGATAGCAAAGTAAAAATACTTGTGATATTTTCTCTTTTTGGATATTAAAATTGTTGTACTTTGATATGGCCAGTGGAATTTTTAGGTTGGACCATTTGTTGGAGCACTAGCAGCAGCTTCATAATGCCAAAACATATTGAGAGCAGCAACCATAAAAGCTTTGGGATCTTTCGGCAGCAACCTTCGAGATGCTACAATAATTTTGTTTACAAATAATTATGCTACAGTAAACTAGAACAGGAGCAGGCGAGATGCATCTTGGTGCTATCGGCGGTGAAGAGGCTGTTGATGACATGAGTGGTGGCTGGATCATCTAGAGCAGTGGCAACAAACTCGGGCAGACAAGTGGCGTTATAACATCCTGAATTTTGGTAGCAGCAGAGCCGCCAAAATATTTTTCCGACGGGGACATACGGAAAGCCACCAACAACTTCTTCAAAGACCACCTGCTAGGCACCAGCAACTACGACGAGGTTTACAAAAGTATTCTTGAAGATGGCACCATTGTAGTTGTGAAAAGCGTAACCTTGATAACTGACTTGTTGATTAATGAGGTCCGAATTCTATATCAGTCAATCATCGAAACCTGGTCAGCTTGCTTGGTTGTTGCTTGGTTGTAATGTTTCCAGGATTAGCATATCAAATTGGGATGGCATTATGTGCATGAATGTCCTTCTAATTCGAGTCTAAATTTTCTGTCCAATTTTTATAGTATGTTATTGTGTTCAGTAAATTTCAGTCATTTATTTATATGAACTCCACATTTATTTATGTGAAATCCACACAAAACTCGCATAAATAAATAACTAAAATTTACTAAATACAATAAAATACTATAAAACTGAACAGAGAACCTTTATCTTCTAATTCACAAGTGCATTTGGCCCCTAATCCACCAATTTAACGGAGCATGGACTGTCTATTTGACCGCAAAAGTGCAACGTACCTCGAAAGGAAATTATTTGACAGAAAATTAACCTTCTTCGTTTTAGAAGAGAAATCCCATCATGAAAAAAAAAAAAGCTAAGGAAAGGACAGAGAACATATTGATGATGAATGTACTCGCGAGTAATAAATGACTGACAGTTAAAAAACAAAAAGAGATACTTTGCACAAGTAAAAGTGAAAGTGTCTTTATTGTCACTATTTAGTGAAAGTTCGATTTTTTACGATTATTAGAAGATAAGGGCATGATTCTGTCCCTTTTCACTTTTGTCTCAACCTTATCGACCACATGACATGCCTAGCTCGAGACTACATTAAGGGGCGCTTAGTTAATAAAAAATAATGAAAATGAGAATAAAAATGAATATAAAGAAAGGTAAAAATAGATATAATCATTATAATTATAATGGTCGATTAAGATAAAGTAATGATTACTATTATCATTGACAGTAGTTAAATTGTAAAAAATATTGTAATTAATTAATTACAAAATAAATTATATTTTAATTAATGAATGAATTATATTTTAATTAATTACAATATTTTAATTAATGAATGAATTATATTTTAATTATTTCTATTGCAATTAATTAATTAATAATAATATTTTAATTAATGATTAGTTATATTTTAATTAATAATAATATTTTAATTAAATATAATGTAATTAATTAAATAATATTATTATTTTAATTAATTATACTGTAATTAATTAATTACAATATTTTAATTAATGAATAGTTATATTTTAATTAATAATAATAATTTAATTAAATATAATGTAATTAATTTAATAATAATAATAATATTTAATTAATTATATTGTAATTAATTAATTAATTACAATATTTTGATTAATGAATAATTATATTTTAATTAATAAGTATAGTTTAATTAATTAATTAATTATAATATTTTAATTAATTATAGTGTAATTAATTATTTAATTAATTATAGTGCAATCACTCTCATTCCTCACTCCCATTCCTCTAGATTATGAGAGGAGTGGAGGATTGCCCAAAACAAAGGAATGAAACTCTTAGGTCTTTAATGATAGGTTTATACCAACTATCAATTTTCATTCCATACCCGTATCCCTTTTCCCATACCCCTCAAATAAGCACACCCTAAATTTTTATTCTGTTTCAACTCTGTTATATTTATTCTTATTTATATATATATGTAGGGTCCATATAAATATATGGATGAGATTTAATGAAACATAATAAGAACATCATAATCGGAACAAAAGATCTGATCTCATTCGAGATACTACATAGTGTATGCATATTTGATTCATTCGTAAGTTAATAATTAAAGTTTAATTGGAGGTAGGACCTTACCGAGAAGAAAAATTAGGAGAGATTATCAAGAATAATATGACAACGCTAGAGTTTATCGAAAATATGACCTGTAATAAAAACTTTTAACGTACTAGGATATGAATAAAAGATTTCTCATAGGTGTTTTATTATCTCTCTTATATTTATCCTAAAATTTTAAATATGTAGTACTTATGTCTTAAATTTAGCCTAAGCTTTTTCCTGCTTAACCTTAACCTTAACCTTATTATTATTATTATTATTATTCTTTATCATATTATTTAATTTATTACTTATATCATATTTAATTTATTTATTATTTATCATTTACTTCTTTTATTATTTATTGATTATTTTATTTTTAATTTTATTTTTTTGGCAATTTAAAAATAAACTCTCTAATTAGAGATAAAGTTACGTATTATTGAACCTTTTCAAACTTTATATATAGCGAGATTTTTATTGAGTTGCATTAAATTTTTACAGAGAGGGGTTTTGAGTTTCTCATATTAGGAATATAAGTTTACAGGGAAATTTTTATTCTTTCTAATGATTATAACGTAATTTACCTTACTTCTGGGGTTGAATGTACTAAGGGGCAAACAAACTTCCAAACTACCACAAACGGTACTTAACAGCCAAACTGTAAAAACTAAAAACGGTTTCAAAACAGTGGTTAGTGGCTTCTTGTTTGGTAACTGAAGACAGCATAAAAAGATGCGGCTCTTTAATATCTTACGATATTTATGAGCCTTACCATTCTTTTTATTTGATTGAGTAATTAGGGATTTTGTGGTCGAAATTAAATTTATAACTATTATTAATTTCCATACCATTCTTTCAAAAAGAATGTAATAATAATAATAATGACAAAAGATAAGTGTATCATACATAATATTTTAATATGTAAAATAATTTATAAATTATGAATTTTAGGTCAATTAGATATGGACAAATGATATATACTTTTAACCATAAATTAAGCCTAATTAATGTTATTGATAAATTTGTATTTAATAATTTGTTAAGGGACTTCTATTTTTCTGTTGTGAATTTTTTGTTTCTAATTTTTGTTATTTTCTAAATAAAAACAAAAATATGTTTAGTTATTAATATCAATATAGTTATATTTTTATTATTGATGATAATTATATCTTAGATAAAAATTAAAAATAAATTATCTTTATTTAATTAAATTTATTTTGATCTCTTATATAATATTTATTAATAAATTATTATATTATATTTTATTAAAATAAATAATTTAAAAATAAAAATAAACAGCCCTTAAAATTATATTATGATTGTACTTGCATTGATAAATGGTAAGTTGCTTTTTACTTTTTTATTTGACGTATTAGAAATGGTATTCATTTTATATTCCATAGGAAGTTGTACCTTTCATTGGTCATTGCTTGTATATCTTTGGAGGGATAAGCTCCAAAGGGGTTCAATTTAGGCGCCTAGATCTATTGTTTCCATTTTGTTGTGTCTCTTGTGCTTGAATAAATCCCAACCATCTAAATGGATGGTTGAAATTTGTTCAGATACAAGGGCACAGCAAAATAGGAATAGCAGCGGCAGTGTAGGAGTTCATTCAATGTGGTAATTCTTTGTGCGCATCGGCGTTGGGCCACTCTTCTGAAAAGTTGACTGAGATCAGACTATGATTTACCCCCTCACTATTTTGTCGGGTCGGAGTGTGGGGACGCTTAGGATGGGCGATTCCACCTTTTGAGATCAAGGAATAGCAGATCTAAGGCTTCAATTTGGAGAACATGTGCAAGTATAATTATTTGGGTATAAAATATATGATTGTGTTAAAAGGAACTTAAAATAGCTATGAGCTTTAAAAATTTACAGCAACATCTTATGTGAAATTTAGAGAAGTCTAAAAGTAGGCAATTTTATCCGTAACTAAAATTTTAAAAATTTACAGCAACAACATTTTATGTGAAATTTAGAAAAAAAATTAAAAATACGCAATTTTATTTGCGATGAATAAAAAGAGTGCTTCTGATTTGTTATTAGAAAACGAGATCAGATCTTCTGTTCCGGTTATGATATTTTTATCATGTTCTATTAAATCTTATCTACACATTTATATAAATCTCACGTAAATTTATGAACGAAATTTAATAAAATAAAGTTGAAATAGAGCAATTAAAATTGAGGATTTAATGTGCTGAAAAACAAGGAAGACCTTCACATCCGAGGTCAGTTTTTGAGCAGTCATGAGGTTAACCAAGTCCAATCAGTGCCTTGTTTTTTATATTTTGTTTTTATATTTGAAGATTCTTTTTCCCTCACATTGGTAGAGGCAAACACAGGGATCATGCATGCTATTGCTACTTATTGACAGTGTTGAGGATAAGTTGAGGAAACACCCAATTTCGATAAACATTTGTGATGGGATTCTGAATACCATTGAAAAAGGGTCATAGAGCTGATGCATGTGACTGTGACACTAGTGGCCACGAGCTCTGGTCTGGCCTAGATGCTAGGGACAGATACCGTCACCCCTTAATTCTTTCCTTTAACATGGAGTCAATGATACCATTACCCCGTATTCTGTGTCACAGTCACCCATTAGTAATTTCTTTGATTTACTCATCATTAATTTTATAAACAAGCTCGTATCTCCAATGGAGTTTTAGGTGAATTTTGAAGCTCAAGCTCATGCTTAATTTCATTTAAGTCATACCTCCTTTCCTGAAATGTCAGAGAAAGTAGTTGAGAATATAACCTTTCCAAGCGAAAATTTACATCAGCACTCGGATGAGGCCAATAAGTTTTCAACACCAACATAAACCAGATCTCTGAAAAAGGCTCACATATTATGTCATTTTAGATGGCTTTCTTCTTTGGTTTGGCATTCTTGGAGCTTCAAGTTCAGGACATCCCTCCAAATCTCAGCAGCAGCAGCAAACATGCCTGAACAAGTAACAGATACTGATAACCCACCACGTCACTTTTTGTCCTGAACAGACCATTGCCTAATACTTGGTCAAAAAGTGGAGAACAGGTTTAGTTTGAAGTCACATTCACTAAGCACAAGCTAATGAAAGACAGAGAAAGTTATACCTGAGCAAATGGAGGACAGTAATTTTCTGCAAGTTTAAGTTAAAAATGTGCAGGTCCCCACCTGCTGTTTTATTGATTTCACTGACCAAAAAGTCTTCAACTTTGTTCTCTCTACACAGGGAACACCCCACAGCAAGTATAGTACACTAGAAAACGGCTACTTCTACAGAACGGACTATTTCTGGTCCCACTACCACTTTCAAAATCCCAGTTGTGGATTTTCTTCCATTTTCTCTTTTTTGATGTTTGAGTAGGAGTTTGTAAATAAGTAAATTGGAGTTCGAATATTAAACCAATTTATGTATTTGCATGTTCAAGCAAACGGACACACCGCTTTATTGGCAAACTGTGTCCTGTTATCACAGACCAGGCCACTCGCTTCAGTAATAGATCGCAACCCTCTTTCTCTCCCCTTTTTTGTAAAACAAGCTTGTAGTCTCTCTCTATGTACCATCTCCATACCTTTGTGTGTAGATCTGACTCTTGTGTCCGAGTGGGTTTTTTGGACTATCGTTATCTATGAAAAGGAACCCAGTTCCTCGTGAAGTGCATGTGAAGTTGGTGGCTGAAACTTGGAGGGAGAGAGAGTCTGAGATCTAAGCTGGTGGTATTAATGATCAAAGCGGGTCATTTTTGCTTTTTGGGAGTATTCAGGTGAATGCAGTGTTTTACCTATATATTTTGCTTTGGCTACTCCAACTTCTCTCTCTGTAGGAACTAGGAACCCCTTTTCGTGATTCAACGCCAGTCCTTTAATTCTTGAGCTTCTCTGCTTCATCTTAATCTTTGCTTCGTTATAAAAGATTGAAGCTTTGCTTCTTGGTTGGGTTTCTGCTTCTTGGTTTGCATGATTGGCATGCTTGGAGCTATGTAGGTTAGGTTTGCAGTCTTTTCCACTGAGGCAGCAGATGTTAGTTGGAGGAGCTTATATGGAGAAATAGTCAGTCTCGGGCTTCAACAAAAGGCTTGAAACTTTGAATTTGGTTTCATGGGTTTGGGGTAGCAATTCTTTTCTGTACGTGGTGCTCTGTATATATGCCTTTAAAGATGAATGACGACTATTTTGATCAATTTTCCGTCATTGGAGGGAGTTTTGGGTTTTATGTTGTTATCACTTATCACTGAGACAGGCTTTTATGTTTTCCTTTTCATGGACCATCTTTAATTACTGAAATTTTGCCTTCTTCTGTGGTTCTTATCAATAATTAGCTCTATATGACCAGGTGCTTTTCCTAAGGCAACAAGTCTGAAGATTTGGGAAAGTCAGAAGGTTCCAAAAAATGAAATTTAAATTGATTGTTTTTGTTAATACACCAAATATTCGACTATATACGTACTTATGATTTATCATGACCAAGGCTATTCGTAATAGAATCCTCAAGGATGCAAATGGTGACATCAGTGAGCATCTGCGCAACCATATTCATTTAACCAATTGTATTCACTTGAAAAACCATATGCATAAGCAAAGCCCAATTCTGGCAGACAGGTCGCTAATGAGGGAGCTCATTGCCCTACAAAGGTCTCGTTCATTGAGGGACCCTTCTGCCAGCCCTCCTTCATGGCACTCACCTTCAGTCGTTGATTTGCTTACTAAGAAAGGTGATCAAGATGCCACAGTTCAGGGGGGTCAGAAGTCGGTGGGCATGGAACGTCGAAGGGAAGGTAGGAGATTGTCAGTCAGCTCACCTCATTTATCAAGCTTAGCACCATCAAAGGTTGTTCCTGATGACATTGCTGGGGGAAATGATTGGGTGGCTGCTGTTAGTGATCGCAGCAGCAAGAGTAGAAATAGAGAGGGTAGGAGGATAAGGAGAGAAAAACTTAGCCATAAGACTAATGGGGCTGATGAGGACCCTTTACAAGTTCATGATGACAAGGGTTTGATGCATGATGTTGTTTCTCGGAAATCAGAGTCTATAGACAGAAGAAGCAAACAACGCGGAAAGCATAGTCATGATTTTCATATTAAGACCCTCTCTGATCAACTCGAGGTTCCATTGGACAGTGACGTAGCATCTTCCAATATCCACCATCATAAGAGGCATCATCAGCTGGAAAAAGCTAGTAATGAACCTGGTACCAGCATTCGTGGGTATAATGGGCATAAAAGGGGAAGAAGGCGCAAGTTCCGAAGTGCCAGAAGAACCCAAGCTGCCCCAGATAAAAAGGATATTGGTCATCATAGTGAGATGTCTGTTGCTTCCAATTCCTTTGCTCAAGGTTCAGTACACCCAAGATATTACATTGAAGAGGAAGAAGTTAACCATGGGGCGCAAAATGTGGGGCCTGCCCCTAGGAATGGATGTGGAATTCCATGGAATTGGTCCAGAATTCACCACAGGGGGAGAACATTCCTTGACAAGGCTGGACGGAGTTTCTCTTGTGGTCTGTCAGACTCGAGGTTAAGGAAAGCCAGCACAGCTTCACATGGGAGAGAGATCCCTGATATGCCTGTAGAATCAGATTTTTCAAGTTCGTCTGCCAAATCTGATGTAGAGGCACTGCCCCTTTTAGTTGAGGCATCAGGATCCCATGAAAGCACTGACAATGCTGGTTGGGTGCAAGATTATTCTGGAGAGCTTGGTATATATGCTAATGATTTACTGAAAAATGGCAATGATACTGACCTTGCTTCTGAAGCTAGATCAGGGCATCAGCACAAGTTAAGGAACAACAATGGTAGGCACCAAAATTTTACACAAAAATACATGCCAATCAATTTCCAAGATGTAGTAGGACAGAATTTGGTGGCACAAGCTCTGTTTAATGCTGTGATGAAAAAGAAGGTTGGACTACTATATGTGTTTTATGGACCTCATGGTACAGGGAAAACCTCGTGTGCTCGTGTTTTTGCCAGAGCCTTGAATTGTCAGTCTTTGGAACATTCCAAGCCTTGTAGCTTTTGCAGTTCTTGTATTGCACATGATATGGGAAAGAGTCGAAACATAAGGGAAATTGGTCCGGTCAGTAATTTTGACTTCGATAGTGTGATGGATCTATTTGACAATCTGATTATTTCCCAGCTGTCGCCACTATACAGAGTCTTTATCTTTGATGATTGTGATACTCTATCTCCTGATTGCTGGGGTGCAATATTGAAGGTCATTGATCGGGCACCTCGGCGTGTAGTTTTTATCCTTGTCTGCTCAAGCCTTGACGTGTTGCCACACATAATTATATCTAGATGCCAGAAATTCTTTTTCCCAAAGTTGAAAGATGTGGATATTATTCATACTTTGCAGTGGATTGCATCCAAAGAGGATATAGACATTGATGATGATGCCCTAAAACTTATTGCATCACGGTCAGATGGATCGTTGAGGGATGCTGAGATGACTCTTGAACAACTGAGTTTGCTTGGCCAAAAGATATCTGTTTCTCTGGTTCAGGAACTGGTGAGTTTTTGTTCTTTTTACAGGATTAAAAACTAGAAAGTTTGATGCTATGATACTTGCATAACAGTTACTGGATCTTGATCAATGGCATTCTTATCTTATATCTTCTAGTATTGTATTCTACATTAGTACATTCTATCACTCTGAGCTGCGAGGTTCTCTTAAAGTTTGATATGTCTAGATTCGTGAAGGTCCAGAATTTAGGTACTTTCTAGGACAATGTATGTTGACTTCAATTTTCATGGTGCCTTTGATTGGTATATGTTGTTAAGGGTCGTGAAATGGTCCCTAGTAGCATGCCACTCAATCTCAGTTTGTTATCATCACACATTTATTATCGAGCACCTAAACATTAGACACGGCTTTTTCCACCCCATTTCTTCTCTACTGCTTGAGATAGTCCTTGAATTATTGTCTTCATTTTTCTTTCTAGACAATTAGATGATTCTTCCATACAGCTAGTCGGTATTCTTGTCGGAAAGTTGTTGCAAAAAGATACGTGCCAATGTTTCTTCTTGAGGGGATATAACAAACTTAATCTTTACTGTGACATATAGCATCTGGGATTTCTTTTTGGATCTCAGTTGGCATAAAATATTCATTTATCTAATATTCAATATTGTATTTAAAATTGGCATAGGACTCTTGACTCCACCACTTTGCTTATATTCAATAATGCTTAAATCACTTTGTTGATCATATTTGGAGTTAATACAAGTGCTGCACAATTTATACATTATTATAATTTTATTATTATCCTTAATTGCTTTCTTCTACAGCAACTTGTGCTTATGAAGCACTTCTAAAAGTCATTTTTCCTTTTCTTACCTGGTCATCATCTTCAATGTTTTTACCTTGATAGTTGTTAGATTTATGCTGTATTGCACATGCCTTCTTTTGGCTATTATATTTTCTCCAGTGGTAGTGAAATATAATAATTTTGATTCATGAAGCAACCAAGTTGTTGTTTACTTCAATTACTCTTCCATTAAAACTTGACGAAAAGATAGAGGGCATTACTTTGGTTGACTCAACAACATTTCCTGCTAACCATTTACTGCAAAATATGCAAATCCTTTCTGCAGGTTGGGCTTATCTCTGATGAAAAGCTGGTAGATCTTCTTGATTTAGCATTATCTGCAGACACAGTAAACACTGTGAAGAATTTGAGAGAGATAATGGAAATAGGTGTAGAGCCACTAGCTTTGATGTCACAGCTGGCTACAATTATTACTGATATCTTGGCTGGTAGTTATGATTTTACAAAAGAAAGACATAGAAGGAAGTTTTTTCGTCGACAACCATGTGAGTTTTTAAAATTCTCTGTTGCTTTCCTATCCAGTATGCTGGTGGCCATTCGCTGCCTAATTAATTTGTAAAAATTTCTGGTCCTTTTTATATTTGTGTTACTTGGAATTGCTTCTTACTCTTCCCTCCATTGGAATGGTATACCTTGATAACCCCAGATGAATAGTGCATATAATAATGCATCCATACCCAGCATTAAGTGTTGCGTGCACACACACACATGTTTGGAAAAAACAAGTCAAACAGTATTAGCTTCCATGAATACATAGTTCTGCGGAACTGACAAATTTGTTTTGTTTTAGTGAGCAAAGAAGACATGGAAAAACTGCGTCAAGCACTGAAAACACTTTCTGAGGCTCAAAAACAACTTAGGATGTCAAATGACAAATTAACTTGGCTGACTGCTGCATTGCTTCAACTTGCTCCTGACCAGCAATATCTACTACCTAGTTCTTCCACAGAAACAAGTTTTAACCACAGCCCTTTGGTCCTGAATAATACTTTTGAAAGTGGTGTCAAGGAAGGTGGCCGACACACTGAGACAGTGATTAATGAGAGAAGCTTGTCAACAAATGTGAAATTGGAAAATCTTCGTACAGGAACTTCTAATGAAATATGCAACCATGGTACAAGAAACCTTATCAGCATGGATAGAAAAGCTAATGATGGAGATGGTATAACTCATCAGTGGACATCTCCCCTGCTCTCTGATGTTCTACAGATGAGTGGTAGGCAGAGTTCAGGTAAAAGCCGTAAAGGATGTGATGAAATTTGGATGGAGGTGCTGGAGAATATAAAAATTAACAGCATAAGAGAGTTCTTGCATCAAGAAGGAAAGCTTATTTTTGTTAGTTATGGTGCAGGTATATTCCTATGCATATCGTAGCAACATAATAATGGCCTTGTTCATTAAAATACATCCTATTTTTGGTTTCTTATCATAATCATGTTGTTATTTCTTCTGTGATAATTGTTGGGAATGCCAATATATATTGGTCAATGTAGCTTCTGGTATTGGAAGCATCTGGAGTTATTCTATATTTACCAATGTTCTTATAGTTATGGCATCCTCTGATTGCTTGTTAAAGCTTGACGTTACATTCATAAGTAGATATATTTTTATGAATTCCTGATCTCAGGTACTGTACATAAGCCAGAATTTTCCTTTATCACGTTACTTTTGACATTCTTTGGCTCTCATAGCAAAATTTTGCATCACGTTGTTAATGATACATGGCAGTCTCTTTAATGGGACTAATCACACTTCCTAATCTTGAATCTTCAATTTAATTGTTACTTTGCAGCTCCAACGGTGCAGTTAACGTTCAGCTCAAACTTTACTAAATCAAAAGCTGAGAAGTTTAGGGCACAGATTTTGCAAGCATTTGAATCTGTTCTGGGGTCGCCAGTGACAATTGAAATTAGATGTGATGCGAATAAAGACAGAAGTGCAGGGATTCGTGTGCCTCTAGTTTTACCTGCTTCTAAGCATGCCTCATTGGAGCCTGAGCCCAAATATGGAAAAAGAGTACCCGGGGCAGGAAAATCTCTTGAAATAGGGAGCAGTGAAATTGTTGAAGTTTCTCCCAAAGGCAATGAACATGTTGATAACAATGCAGAAGGCGGTAAACAAGGTGTACAGCGACCAAGGGTGTTGCATAAAAAATCTGCCACAGGTTCAGAAAGAAGGAAACTTGGAGAACATGCAAGAGACAATAGTAAGAGCCTTGTGAGAAGCAAGGTTTCCCTAGCACGTGTAATCCAGCAGGCAGAAGGATGCACACAGGAAATACCATGGTCAAAACGCAAAGCAGTTTCAATAGCTGAAAAGCTTGAACAAGAAAATCTGTAAGTTTTGCTGTGGAACTAGACCCGTCATCTTTACTTTTTAATCTTGATTAGTGTTGTATGGATTGCCGAGTAAAGGCACTAGAATGATAGTTGTTTAGTAATTGAAATATGCTACATATAGATTTTATTTGGTGGAATTATTCTACCCTACATGTCCTGAACCATGAGCGTCCTTCCTTCCTCACCCTCTTCCTTCTGAGCTAAATATCATCTAGATATCAAGTTTATAATTTTTACAATATGAAAAAACTTATTAGAGGTCTTGGTTTGCCAGTTAAAAAAATTGATTGTTACAGATTGGGATATATGTTGTTTTAGGGAGATGATGTGGAATTACAAGAGTGCAAATTTTGTGGTCAATCTAAGTTCAAACTTTAAAAATGTATGATGAAACAGAAATTAGTACCTTGGAAGCAGATTTATTATTTTCCGCTATCTCCGAGACTTCAAAGACTATATATGCCTTTGATGTTAGTGTGTCTCACTTGAGATGCCATGATGAACATGAACAGAAATATGGAATAATGAGTCATCCATCGGATGCAGTCGCATGGAAATATTTCATAAATAATTTATAGCCTTAAGGTCAGTATTAAACACTATGTACAATGTATCTCCATGAAGCTCATGGTACGAATATATGCACATTTCTATTACCCATGAAATTAGTTTGATTTGCAAATTAAAGCAATTGCTTTGTATTTTGAAGGAATTAGAAAACAATCGATGCTCTCTTTCATTACTTTTATGAAATATTTAGTAAATACTTGTGTTCGGAAGTAAACTTGTGCTAGAATCATAACAGTATGTTACAATTAATGTAGTGAACTTATTCGATATTTAAATGTTGAAACTAAGATTATTATTGAGATTCTTGTGAAGCAGTACTCTACATTTTTCTTTATTGTTTACTAAGAGTTACATTATTTGACAAACTCAGTACTGAAATAAGAAGGTCCATATGTTAATTGCTCCCATTGGTAATATGCAATGCAGATACGACTATTAGTCAACATCCGTCTTAAGAGATAACAGCGAATACTTTCGCTTTGTGATTCACTTGGTTCTAGGATTTATTAGTTGTCTCTTATGATGGATTCTACTGATGTATGCTTTTACCCTTGATTATTCTACTGATGTATGCTTTTACCCTTGATTATCTTCATAGCTTTAAATTGGTTCTAATATCCAGTAATTTTGCAGGAGACTAGAACCCAGATCAAGAAGCTTGCTATGCTGGAAAGCATCGAGAGCGACCCATCGGAAGGTAATACTTCATATACTTTTATGGCTAGAGGACTGTTGGCTTTACTGATGGTTTATGCTTTTTATAATGTAAGAAAATTTCATCATAAAATTTCCTTCCTGTTTGTTAATGAGCAATCTAATCAGTCGAACCAAATATTAACGTGCAATATGACACTTGGTATGATGCGTAGTTGATGCTGTTGTGATTGCACAACTGCAATGTTTCACTTGAACAAAAGTCGACAGATCAACGTCTGCCATTCTGTGACAACTGTATTCAAATATGAGTAATACAATTGAACTGACCACAACATGTGGGCTGTTCACATTTTCTAGTAACATGGATTTACTGGTATATGATTTACTATCTAGATATAGGATTTCTTTTTCCCCAGATCTCGCGTTTCAGCGGGATTCTCAGTGGGTGTTGTAGTTGTTTTGTATATGATTTCTTCTTGATGATAAAGCACATTTTTTTTCAGCTTTCTCGTTTGAAAGTCAGGACAAGGAAATCCAAGTCGTTGCTGAACTTCGTTTCTTGTGGAAAATGTTTCTCATCCAACTCGCCTAAGTAGAACGAGACAAACTTTTAGCGGTTTAGCAAGAGTACAGACTACAGAATGCAGATTGATCCATATTTTACTTTGTAATTAGTCATCTTCTTGCCATTTACTAGGTGAAATTCCAAGAACTCATTCCTTCGAATAAAATGTAATAGTTATTTCTGGCAAGACCATAGAAAGAATTAGATAAGAGTAGATTTCTCTTACCTCTTTCACTGAGTTAACATATTTTCTTTTGAGGATTCCTGTTATTAGACCTCTCCTCCGTTGTTAAGATGGTCTATAAAATATTAGTACTGAACATACTCTGTATGAAAGCCTCGACTTGGGGTTTCATGACAATCTAGAAAGTTGTTGAGGCAACTTTCCAGGAAACATGACTTCCAGACTCCAGGGACTTGGTTGAGCCTCATTTTTGAACTTGTCTACTAATGCAATGAAAGCTCAGAACTTGGCAAGTCGTCTCTAGTAATTCTTCACAATTATGAAATGGCCCCAACAGAAGTTGGATGGGGGTATGAGTATTAGTTGCTTCAACTGACAACCATTCAAAAAGACTTACTAGTCAAGCCTTTGCATTGATTTGGACGTACAAAACAAGGCAAAAATTGTTATGACACAGGAAAGTCAATGACAAGACCAGCAGATACCGGGCCTAAACTTCAAGACGCGTTACCTTTGAGGACGAACGCAGTGTCGAAAGTCCAAAGAACGTAGGAACAGAACGTACCAAGGCCGAAATGCTTGCAAAGACCATGAAGGAGGACTAAGGATTCCAAGGGGTTGTGAGTCCAGGTCTAGGTCTCCCATCAGGTTGATGATCTAGTTTCTAAATTGAAGTTAATTCCTCCTCTTGATGTTATTAAAAGGACCCTTCTGTTAAATCTGAAATGGTTGCAGGATTCCAGAATCATAAAGTCTGAGCCTCTGGAATTGAAATTCGAGAACTAATTGATGACATTGATATGAAATTCCAAGCGCAATATGAAATGAATCTACAAAATTTCTACAAGGACATGACAAAGTCAAATATGAGATGGCAGATAAGTCTTTAATTAATTACTCCATGGGTAAGCACTAAGCTTACTTCACATTTTAGTAAAATTCTGTGGTCGGTCTCTTTGAAAATTGGTAAGTGATAAGATCAGCAGCAGCCACAAGAATATTTGTATACTCACCAACCTCTTTTGCGTGTTTTCTTTCCTTTCGTCCTCTGGATTTGGAAGAAGAAATACAATGGGGCAATACCGCAATCGTCACGGACAGATCAGACTTAAAGATGAATATGCCTTTTGCTAGTTTTTGTTTTTGTTTTTCGTTTTTTTTGCTTAAAGAGAATACATTTTCATTTCCTTTTTCTACGATGTTTATAGATGAGAAATAAATAATAAGAATAAATAAGGTAAATAAAACCTTTTCTTTTCCCCTAAATCGCTTAAAAGGGGAAAACTTAGTACACAAGGCTCTTTATTTTGCGAGATTCGGATGAGAGTCATCAATTAAACACAATCATCCTTTTGTATTTTACAAAGAGATTATTTTCATTATTCAAACTGTTGATCTTCCAGTCACAAAGGAATAACCTTACCAGTTGTTCAGAGGAACGCTCTCTTTTCGTAAATTGTTTATTTTTAAATTTTTTTAAAATATATTATAAAATTATAAATACTAAAAAAGAATCTTTACATTAACTACGACAAAATTTGTATAATTATTTTGACCTAATTTTAATAGTGAATTATGTTAGAATAATTCAACATAAAATTTTTAAATGTTCTTTTTTAGTATCTTGAATATTAACAAGTAATTTTAAATAATAAAATATTTTCGAATAAATAAAATAAAAAACGATCAATTTTTTGTGTTAGAAAATTGGGGCAAGATTCGATTCCGCACACAGCCGAATAATTACAAAATTTTTTATCTTGATTTTTCGAAAACCCAGAGCACTTTAAATTTTGTAAAATGATTAACAAAAATATCATAATAAAGCAAGAATCTTGATTAAGCAAAAATATCATAATAAAGTAAGAATCATGATTCATATTGTATTCTAAAGCTTGATCCTTTTTTGTCCGCCCTCTAATGGTGTTTTCAGAATAAGTGAAGAAAACTCTATAACTATTATAGAGAAGGTTAAGCAATGAGTGTTAGCTTCCTTAGAACTTAAGCATATTTATAATATGTTCTAAATATTTTAGTAATTTAATTAAAATTAAATTCTAATTTTAATTAAGCTTTAATTAGAATTACAAATAATTCTAATTAAATATCGATTACGTTTAAATAAGATCTAATATCTTATATTGATCCCTATTCATATTTAATAATAAAAATTTCAAACTTTACAATCAAATCTAATTTGATTAAAGTATCTTTTTCTCTCATCAATCTGTTCTTTATATTTGACCTATTAAATTCTCAAATATGTTGACAATGAATATAAATTATAACCCTAAATTATATTTAGGATTAGATAAATTAAACTTCTTTAATTTATCTTTAATTCTCAAATTAAATAATTTATATCCATAGATCAAGGTTAACATCTAACAACACATCATAACCACTCAAAATATTTAAAAATGTCAAAGTAGTTTTGACTAACTTTTTTATATATTATTTTTTTGTATAATTTAATCATTTCATCATATAATGTTCCGATTAGACATACAATACGAAATTAATGTATATTCTATTTTGAGTTCAATCATATTAGTTCTCCACCATTAGCTATTGATTCAGTTGATGAAATTTATGAACTATTTACAAAACATCATTACGCCTTGGTCAAGGATTTTTCAGATAAATACTTATCGAGAATAATGAAACATTCTCCCTAATTACTTTAGGGATAATGAACTATCTCCATACAACTCATGTTACTTTCAATAACTACTGACTGAGGTATCCTTGACTAAATCAGGTCATAAGTAGTATCAAAATATACTAACCCTTTGTATAAAATAATTTTGGAGATCTCAAGTCAAATGATCATTTATACAATTTATACAATGAGAATATTTGTAGGCATGCCAGTAATATTTTAAATGAATTTCTCATAAGAGGTCAGTTCAATGAAATTGTTTTTTAACCAACACTCACACGTTTGTTTAAATATCTCCTACTTTAGCATATGAGATCGATTATTTCTCTCATAAGAAAAAAAAATATAACATGTGTTAATCTTTTGACGTTCTATTAACGTTCAGTCTCAATAGAAGAATTACTAAAAACAATTTAGAGATAATACATAAATACAATATGAATCTCATAATTATAATCTTACATAATCTCTTAAGTTGAACTAAGTCTTGGTTTATGCCCTATGGCCAAGGTATAGAAATTCACTACCCTATAGCCAAGGTATAGAAATTCACTACTTATGTATCATAATCTTTCATACATCCTAAGATGAAGCTTTCACGTAATAACTTAAACGGCTTTGTCAAGCAATCTTAAATAAGTTGGACTTAGAGGGCATGCAACAAGGAAGTTGGCAAATTTGATATTATCAGTCTATTTCTGCTATAAAAATTGAAGCTCACGGCGGCTGTGGCAACATTAAGTAAACGTCGGCTGCTGCGGCGGCAGTCAGGAACTGGGGATAATAATACTATAAGCTAAGAATGTGTCAAAACTGATAATCAGGTTTTGCTATGTAAAGGCGAAAGATACATGACAAAACTATGCTGGCTGAAATTTAATCAACACTTGTTTCATTAGAGCGGGTTTATCCATATGTCAACACCCAAAACAATGGTACGTGTATGTAAGCAATATTTAAAAATCGAACTGAAAATTAAAATCAAACTGATAAGATAAAATGTTTAATTAATACTTCATCTTATTTAAAATAAAAATTATTTTAGAGGGATGCACATTTATTAAAAAAGTTAATGAAATGTTTAATATACTCTTATTAATTGCATGTTGAAGTGTCTTAAAAATATAATCTGTGTAATCAAGATGAGAGAGAAATTAAAGGATAATTTTGGAAGTAAAATTATTAACATGCATAAAAAGTCACGAACGACACTTATTTTGAATAATTAAAATCCTTCTAAAACATTTTTTTTATTTTGGATAGGGGGAGTATTAGACTATTATATATATATATAATAAAGATCGAATAAAATTGAATAATTTGAAATATAATTGAAGTAGAGACTTTCGTTACCTAATAAAGAAATTAAGTTTAATAAAGAAGAAATTTATTAAATAAAAAATAACTGATCTATTTTAATTTATGAAAATAATGATAGGTGTATGTCAAGCAATGTTTAAAGATCATACTAAAAATTAAACTAGTAAAATAAGATATTAATGATTTATAGGTTTAATCGATACTAGATTATCATAAAGTTAGTATATGATAAAGATTAAAATTTTTAAATATGATTACGGAAAATTGTGTTTATCCAATAACAAATTAGAGTTTAATTGAAAAAATTATTAAATAAAAATTAATTAGTTAATTTTTATTTTTAAAATTTATTTATTTAATTAATTAATAAGTTAATTTTTAATAATAAAAATAATTAAATTAAAAAATTACAATTCAGTGGGCTAAATTGATTGTGTTTTCGTGATTGGTGTTATTTGTGAATTCCGCCTTGGTTGTTTCACTTATTTCCTCTGCCTCTCGCTCGGTGGTCAATGCCTTAACTCGTGCTATCCGTGAGCTCCTCTCCCGCACTTGGGAGGTGTGCGTGCATCATAAGTATCGGGAGGATAATCGTTGTGCCGATTGACTTGCCAATTATAGATTTGGTCTTCCCTTAGGAGTACACTGGTGGCTTGACCCGGTTGTGGGCATTTTTCCATTCTTGTTAGGGGACCAAATGGGAGTTTCTCTCTCCGGTGTTACTCGTTTGTAGTTTTCTCTCTTTACGCTTCGGCCGTTGTTCTATCAAAAAAAAAAAAAAAAAGAAGGATAAACCGTATCCCATACTTGGTAATTGTCACACTTTCTCGAGAAACAAACAAGATAGTACATCAAATAGCCAACTCCCATCATGTTCAATAGCTTCTTAATTTGATCTCATAAATGCTTGCTGCCGTAACTAGATTCAGATTACTGACTTCACGTGCATGTCATGTAGCGAACCTTTGCGCTACTTAATGTCCCCTGAATAAATTGAAGAGACAGGTACAGGTACTAGTTGAGCCACTGAATGGCTTCCAAGTTCCCAATTGCCACCGCAATTGGCAACTCTTTAAGATTCCAACTTAATGAGTCCTCCTCTCCAAATTGCCGGCATTTACCATTTCAAAATAGGATTGAAATCATAATAATTTCAAGTTTTAAAATCTCAGTATTCATAAATCTAATTATCTAATTAAGTGCCTGATTAGATAGACTTTTGAGAGATCAATAAGATTTTTCTTCATTATAAAAGTTTTTTTAAATGAGTGTTTAACTGTAAAATAAAAAAATACTTCTTTAATATATATAACTTTTTGACAGTCAAAATACAGCTTTTTAAGAAACTCAAATTTAGAGTTTATAAAAAAAACCTCTCAAATAATTTTTTCGGGTAGATTTTTTAGATCAATTAGTCTATTTTTTAGTCTCTTTTACCCTTATGTTTTACACATAATTCTCATAATATTCACAAATCTATTTTCACGTTTATTTTGAGATTTATATAACATTATTTGGCTTTTTAATATGTTTTGATATTAGTTTTACTTATGTTATAATCTATATAAAAAGATTTGGTTAGATATATTTTCATTTATGTTTTATATGGTTTAAAATTATATAATAATTAATATATTGTGCTTTGTATATTGTTTAATATACTTTAAATAATATTTATATGCATAAATAATTTTTATTACAAAATAAAAATAACAGTCAAACAGTCAACTGGCTTCTTATAAAAGTTTTTATCAGAAAAGATCTACAGAAAGAAACTCTACTGACAAAAACTCTACTGGTATAAGTCCAACTAAACAGAAGTTAAATAAACTTATAAGCAGTCTTATAAAAACTATCACTACGGTCTTATTTGGTAACTAGCAATAAAGAAGTCGAAATGAGAACGCAATCTTTTATTCCCCATTGTTTAGTTGTTTGATTACTGATAATAGATAAAATAGAAAATGACAAAACTAGAATGAATTCTAAATAATCCTGAACTTTTATTCCTAAAAGGAGTGTATGTATAAAATCAAATATTAGGATCAAGAGATAATAAATATTAATAACTTATGATCAAAAAGATATTCACAAGAAATTGATTCTTATTGTAATAATATTATTAAATATTTCATATTATAATTTTTATATTAATTTTTAAAATTATTTTATTTTTATTTCGTTGATACTTTTATTCTTATCAAAAAAATTATTTATAATTATTTAAAAATCAATAATTTTATAAATCATCAAAATTGTTATTAATTATTTATAAAATTTAAAATATTTTAATTAATTATTTACAAAATAAATCATATAATAACTAAATGTGAGTAAAGGGTTCCCATTATCATTTCAAATATTTAATATCAAATATTAGCATAACTATTAATTTTGTTTAATATCATATTAAACAAGCATAATAATTAATTTTATTCATATTCCAATTCCTATTTTCTATTTTTATTTTCGTTTTTTATTCTGGTTCTTTCATTATTAATTACCAAACGAAACCTACAAAAAATTTAAGCCTTGAAATTCTTATTTTATTTCTAAAAAATTATACACATCACAAGTAAATCAATCAATTTTAAGGTAAAAAAGAGAGAAATTCTTAATTTTTACATTAGATATGATATGACTTTGATGATGGTACTCATAAAATCAACATACTTCGTGCATAATATGTAATACGTAACACAGACCTTATTACGAACTCAGGATCATACATGAAAGAGTAAAAAAGAAAGAAATGCGGAATACCTGATTTCAGTTCCATTTTGAGTTTCGAAGCAGTTTTTGATACCGAAACGAGCTTCAATCTTCTCGAGACAGTTAAGGAAGTTGTTCGCCAACACCCAATTTAGGCCTTTTTACAGTTTCTTCAATACGCAATCTCTGTTAACGGGTCAGATAACTGTATACTTATAATTGATATTAGTAATTGTAGGAGACCTTAATCTTTATATAACTTCCATATCGAGCTTTTCTATCACAAGACAGATATAGATTAGGTCCACACTAAAAATGATCTATTTTTCACCCAGACTTTGATTTATTAATTTAGATCATTTTATTATTTTTAATTAAATCAAATTATGTAATTTAATTGATAATTTATTAAAAGCTAAAATTATAATTAATAATTATCTAATTAATAAAAGAAAGACAAAATTATCTCTAAGGATAAAAATGTCTAACATAATACTCCTCGTTTTGAAAGGATCGAAAGATGGTTTTTCAACGTAGTCTCGAAGGTAACCAAACAATGATGTGGAAATAATTGGGTGGGTGTAATGTCGTCATGCGCTAACGTAGGCCGTCCTTTTCTCTGAGTAAAGATCGAACCACGTACGTGGCACAATCGCAGCGGACATATATCAAAGGGGAGGCGTGGCTCTCTCTCGAAAGCGCCACTTTTCAACTATGCTAAGGATTGAAGTGACGACGGCCGTTTCAAAGCATTAGCGTATCGACATGTCGTGAAACGGACACGCATCAGATTTCAAAAAAAGGAAGTCCAAATGTGTACGTTCACCACAACTTTGTTTTCAGGGACAGGACAGCATGTGTTGTCTTGCACAATTTTAGTCAAAATGGGACGAGAAGGTGTGCTCAGTTTCCACGCGCCAAAACGTCGATTGGGCCCCCACCGCGCCATGACCTTTATTTGGTCAACCCGTGGAGCTCCAGTTCCGAATACCAAACCGATTTGGGTTTACTTTTCTCCACAAATTACCTTTCTTTTCTTTTTAAGGCGGGAAAAGAGGACAAGGCTGAATTATCAAACCAACCTCTTGCTTTATGACCCAAATGAATGAAAGGAATGCAATTCCCCATCTCGAATACAAAAAATCCACTTATCTGTATCTAATAAGTAAACAGGTTATTTTTAAATAACTCACCATAAATAAAAATTTAAAGAGTAGAAATAATAATAATTAGTAGGAGATTACTAACAATAATAAAAATCATAAAGATAAAAAAATGTCGAATTATTACATATATATATAATTAATTGTTTCTCTTCTAATTAAGGATAAGACTGCGTGTATTGAAATTATTCAAATATTATATTTAATAGAATTTTTACATAAAAATATAATTAATTATCTCTTTTAATTAGGAGTAAGACTGGTACTAATTGGACAAGTAAGAGTGGCCTGATTACTTTTAACTCTTCACTTAAGGCTCTCTTTTGTAGGAGGTCTTGAGTTCGAATCATCAAAAAAGAAAGGAAGAGGAGAATTTTTCCTCTCAATGACTCTCTAGTCTCTTAGGTATGTTTCTTGGTCGGATCAATTACGGACGTCTTGCTTCTAGCAGCAGTGTAGGAGTTGAAACTACTTGAAAATCGAGGTTGTTGGGAACTTGATGCTGAGCAGGGTCAGTAATCAATCAACAACTGACCAATTAGTATGTGACAACTCCGTGTGTACAAAAGTGTATAGGCTATATAAAAATATGAGGGATATTGAAGTTTCAGATTTACCTTCTTTAGAGCTTTTGGGATGGGTCTTAGGAGTCTAAGATTAGTCTAGAAAAAGCTAGGATGCCTAATGAATATCAATATATATATATATATATATATATATATAAGTAAAGTAAAATGAAAGCATATCAAAAGAAATGAATGGACAAGGCTAATGTCAATGCCATGGCATACACGCCTGTAGTGTACTTGTCAGCTTCCCAAACACTACTTTGATTTCCACGGAGAGAGAGAAAGGGACAAGAAAAGGAAAAACCAAGGTCCTAGGAAATTTCACTTCCCATACTCCTCCTCTCTCTCTAGAAATGGAACGCGGATTCGGCAATCTCTTTCTCTTCTCCCAGTCAGAAAAATCCCTTTTTGATTCTCTCCTTTCCAATTAGGAGTATATAGACCAAATCCCTTCTCCCACCTTTCCAAGATTCAACTAAACAACAACTAGGCGAACCGTAGTAAACCATTTTCTTCATTCTTCATTCTTCTCTTTGTTTTTCTTTTTATTCTTCTTCTCCTTCTTGGGTTTTCTGAGATATATGTGGAGAGTTCTTTTGTTCAAGGGGATTAGCTTCAAATAGGATACGAATAACGCTTGTTTTTTGTGTGAAGTTTGTGTCCTTGGATCTGAAAATCGAGACCCATTTGTGAAATTGGGTGGAATTTCGTTTCTGGGGTGGGTTTCTAATGGCTGCAGCGGCTATCTTCTCCTCTGTGAGGCGACGGAGGTCTCCGTCGTTGGAGGCGTTCTTGGCTCCTGTTGTTTTGAGCGATGTTGCGCTTGTACAGACCTTGTCTTCCGTTTCTAACGAGCTTGTGTCGTCTTTTTCTGATCGATCTTTGTTCTTTCAGAAGAAAAATTCACGGTCTTTGATTCGTAAAGTTGACCTCTTTGTTGTGTTATTAGAGTATTTGAGGGATTCCGGTTTGGAGTCTTCTTTGCCTTCCACTGCGGTAGTTTGTTTCAAAGAGCTTTATTTGCTTCTCTATCGGTCGAAGATATTGCTCGATTATTGTGTTCAATCAAGTAAGTTGTGGCTATTGCTTCAAAACCAATCAATTTCTGGGCATTTTCATGACTTGAATCAGGAGATATCGACGCTTTTGGATGTGTTTCCATTGAATGATATTGAATTGAGTGAGGATATTAAGGAGCAGATTCTTCTTACGCAAAAACAGGCTAGAAAGTCGCGGTTATATGTAGATGATTATGAAGAGAAATTGAGGATGAGATTCTTTTCATTTCTGGATCAGTTTGAGAAACTGAACCTTCCGAATCTCGACGAATTAAGGCTGTTCTTCATGGACGGCTTGGGGATTAAAGACGCCAGGAGTTGCAGAGCTGAGATTGAGTTTTTAGAGGAACAAATTGTTAATCATGAAGGAGATGTTGAACCATCTGCTTCTGTGCTAAATGGGTTTGTTGCAATTACTAGGTATTGTAGGTTCTTACTTTTCGGCTTCGAGGAGAGTGAGGTGGAATTGCAATTGGGAAATCAAAAGGAACCGAGAAGAGGTCTCATTACTCGAGAGATTGCAGAGACTTTTGTCTCAGTACCGAAGGATTTTTGTTGCCCAATATCATTAGATTTGATGCGAGATCCGGTGATAGTTTCAACGGGACAAACATATGATCGAAGTTCAATTGCAAGGTGGATTGAGGAAGGACATTATACTTGCCCCAAGACAGGGCAGCAACTTGCAAACACTCGCCTTGTTCCCAATAGGGCTTTGAGGAATTTGATCCTGCAATGGTGCACTGCTCATGGCATCCCATATGATCCTCCAGAAAGCATGGAGTCATGTGTTGATCCTTTTCCTGTAACTTTGCCTACTAAAGCTGCATCTGAAGCCAACAAAGCCACAGCGACACTTCTCATTGATCAGCTAGCAAATGGATCTCAAAATGCAAAAACAGTTGCGGCCTGTGAGATACGTTTGTTGGCAAAAACTGGAAAAGAAAATCGTGCTTTCATTGCAGAAGCTGGTGCAATTCCTCATCTCCATAAGTTGCTATCATCTCCAAACTCTGTTGCACAAGAAAATTCTGTAACAGCTATGCTCAATTTGTCAATTTATGATAAGAACAAAACTCGATTAATGGTTGAGGAAGGGTGTTTACAATCAATTGTTGCAGTTTTGAGATTTGGGCTCACAACGGAGGCAAGAGAAAATGCAGCAGCAACACTGTTCAGCCTTTCAGCTGTTCATGACTACAAGAAGAGAATAGCAGATGAAGAAGGCGCAGTTGAAGCCCTAGCAGGGCTGCTAAGAGGGGGGACACCTCGTGGCAAGAAAGATGCAGTCACAGCTCTGTTCAATCTTTCAACTCATATAGAAAATCACATGAGAATGATAGAAGCGGGGGCTGTTACTGCACTAGTAGGGGCCTTAGGAAATGAAGGTGTTGCAGAGGAAGCAGCTGGTTCTTTGGCTTTGATTGTAAGGCAACCAAGTGGTGCTGAAGCAGTCGGGAGGGAAGACATGGCTATCGCAGGGCTAACAGAAATGATGCGGTGTGGGACGCCAAGAGGGAAAGAAAATGCTGTTGCTGCATTGCTTGAATTGTGTCGGAATGGTGGTGTAGCTGCAACAGAGAGAGTACTGAGGGCACCTGCATTAGGTGGTTTGCTTCAGACTTTATTGTTCACGGGCACAAAGCGTGCAAGAAGAAAGGCAGCATCACTTGCTAGGGTGTTTCAAAGGTGCGAGAATTATGCGGTGCACTTTGGTGGATTGGGTGCTGGATATGCATATGCTGGTAATTCTACTGCAAATAGGGATTCAAGTTTTGTTGGGGACGTTTCAGTGTCTATGTCCATTTCAGTGCCAGTTTTGTAGTGGTACCAGCCAGCCTCATTATCTCCACGTTGCTTATAGTTGTACCCACTTTTTGGTGGTAATTTTACAAATTCTTTCATTGAATAGATGATAAAAAGTTACACTAATACATCTTGTACTTTAATAAGAGCAGCAAATGTCGAGCCTGGTCTTCTTTTGTAATGTGTAGTTTAGAACATTAAAGGAACACTGTAAAAGCATTGGGGATGGTTGTAAGAAAAGAGCAGTCTCAGTTGAAGAAGTTTAATGTGCTCCTGGGATGTTCTACGCTTTACATGGATTGTTTGTTGAAGGAAAAAAGAGCCGCGTTGTAATTAATTGAAATTTCAAAAGACACCATAATCTCGTTGATATATCACGGAGCAGGTAATGCATTTTCTTAAGATGCAAACTGACGTATTGGTGAATGTGCTTGATCTAAAGATTATCACTTGGAATCTATACCCAGTTCCCAAAACGTCTGTGATTTAGTAATCTTGCGTACTTAACTTTGAAGAATTGCTTTATAAAGACTCTGAGGAAAGGGTAGAAAATAGTTTATGAACAAAATGGAATCTCAAAAGATCTAACCAGGTAGTGGTGGTCTTTGTGGGTGATCCAAGACAGACCACCTTGTACCATATCAAAGAACTTAGCCTGATAATCTGACGCTACTATCACTTGTCTCATGAATCTAGAAAAACCATCAGGGATGACACGTTATCTATTTATATACCTGAGAATGAGGTGGGATTCCATTTCTTGTTTCTTTTACCATTTTATGGACCAGATAAACCGAGGACAAATGTGCTTTTACAGAATAAAGTCTACAGAAGTTATAGAAATTTCCAAGTAAAAGGTAGAATCTTGTGAAGTTTGGTGCTTTGGTGATGTGGAGTGGGGCATGTAATGTTCAACAGCCAAGGCAACCCAAAGTGGATCCACTACCAACCCATTTACCAAGGGAATGAATAAAGCCTGCTTTTGCAAATCTTGAGGTACATAAGATGGGTGGCGATGGTTGGATGTCCTCTGAAGTGGAGCTATTATACTCATGGTTTCTAATGATGATGATAAGACAATCCATAGTGGTCCTTTTAAAAACATGGTTTATGTAAGATTCCCAAAACTTGACCACTCCACCACAAACTTACATGCATGGCGTCTCATATAAAGTAACCCATTAACTATGGATACTGACTGAAGTTCTAAAGACATTAAGAAACACTCAATTTCTTTGTATGACCTTTCTTCTCGAGAGTCATAAAATGGTGACATTAACAAGCAACCCTTAGCAGCTTTGGTTTAATGTCTATTTCTCTCTGACTTTGTGAGCGCGACAAGTTGACAGAGTTGTTTCGTTTTTCCGATCGCGATTCTCCACTCAACTTGATCTCATGTTGTGAATAAATCTTTGAACTTGATAATTGTGTTATGAATATATGTGTATGAACAATTGTATAAGATATGTCATGCATTA
>JAOTAX010000002.1:36154049-36167801 GCA_025629825.1 Erythroxylum guanchezii
AATTCTCGTCGGTAAATAAGGTGGAAACTATTGGCGGAATTTAAAATTTTGAGTTTACCGACAGAAATTTTCCGTCGGTAAATGGGGCGAGAAATGTTGGTGGAATTAAAAAAGTTTGAGTTTACAGATGGAATTTTCAGTCAGTAAATTCCGTAGGTAAATTTTTAATCAAACGACGTCATTGTCTTTTACATTAAACTCACCCGAAGCTCTCCTCCCCCCCTCCCACTTGCGTCTTCTTCTTCTTACTGTGTCCCTCTCGTGCGATTTTCTTCTCTCCGGCGTTGTCTCCTCTTCTCCTCTTCCAAAGACAGTCCAACGTAACCATCCTCTTGCCACCGTCTTTTTGGTATGCTACATATTGCTATTCCTTAGCGGAAATTTGTAGTACCAATGCAACATCCGCTGGTGCTGTGGATCCCGTACTATACAACGATCCTGTCCAAATGTTTCCTCTCGTCGAGTCCCTCTTTGCACATTATCTTCTGTCTTTCTCTCTTGTATTGTATTATATGCTTGCTTACACCCTTCCTCTTCTCTTAGAAGAAGGATCACTAGCTTAATAACAACTCCTTCATGAGGAGAGTTCCCATGATCTACACCAGGACTACTTCTAGAGATTCCTTGTCCCGAAAAGTACTTTCACTACTTTCTCTGTCTCTTCTTGGCTTGATTCTTCATTATGTTTTTTTTCTTAATATGTAGAAGGCTATAAACATGGTTGGTCACAAGTTTTGAAGTTCATCTATATGGGATTTTCAAATTGTTAAGACTTGCCCATCAATTGGTTAGGCTATCCCTTTTGGTTTTGTATAGAGATTGACTCTTGATGTACATAACTCTTTCTTGATCTATTTATGTATCTGATTTATCAAAAAAAATATGTTGGATGCAAAGGAATGTGATATTGTGTAACTATTTTAATTAATGTGACTGCTAAAAATCTCATTGATTTTTATTGGAATCTTAGTATTTTTTATCACATATTTTTTCAATACCTGTTGAGCTATTGCTACTAGGCCTATTTTATGTGCATTCATTCTACTGTAGTCCCTCCTGATGTACAAAATATTGTCAGGTTGTCGGTAGTTTCAGTTGCCCCAGGTGGAGTGTCCTGGATGAGAGATTGAAAATCAATGAACACTCAACTCTAGCATTAGTCGGTACCTTGATGCACCAAGTTTTTCAAGTTTTGAGGATTTAAAGACTTTTTCTGCTCTAATATCAAAATTCTTTATGTAGATCATTGTTGTCACTCACAAGAATTGTGTACCTGAATGATATTTTGAACCTTTTCTACTTCTAGGCAGGCCTTATGAGGAAGAATCCTACAATAGACTTCTTAGAGGAATATGCCAGAATAGTTCTCCAAAAAAATATTAACAGTTTATATGCATGTGGAGGTAATTATAAGTAAATCTAAGTTATGATTATAGTTTTTCCCTTTGATTCATCAATCCATTACACTTATCAAAGAAAACACTCTCGTTATGTTTCATATTAGTTTTAAGTTCTTACTTTTCAATATGTGCAATTTTTACTCCATGAAAAAGATTAACTGAAGATCTTATTTGAAGCTATTAGACTGGATTCTCCAGTTCAAAGAAGCTGAGGCGCGCTAGTGTCTCATCACTGCTCTTATGAATTTTCACTCTTGTTTTATTAGACATTGATTCTCAGAGAACTTAGATCATTGTCAAGCATTAAGATACACATGTGGTTCAAAGGCGTGAGGAGTCAAATGTATTAACCGTTAGGAACCATGGAAAGAACTCTAGCAGTCAGTTCATATTGTGATTTAGCTGTGTTGTATTTTTCAATCTGAACATATATGATAGAAATTGGTAGGGATGCTGATGCATCTCTTTCTGTGCTTGGATAATGCTTTCAAAGTTATTCTATGAAAGAACTAAAACCAATTAGAAGTTCTTAAAATGGATGTTTCAGATTGATTGTGATGATATATGTTGTGCCTTGAAATCAGTAGGGTGTGGGAGTGGGTTGTTCGTGTTCATGAAGGTGGATTTTAAAAAATAGTTTTTAGTTATTTATCGACGGAAAAAGAAGTCCATCAGTAAATTTTAAAAAAATAGTTTTTAGTTATTTACCGATGGAAAAAGAAATTTACCGACAGACTTCTTTTTCCGTCGGTAAATAACTAAAAACCAGTAAATTTACCAATCAAACACAACACAGAATAATCGTCTGTATATTCACCAATGGAACAAAATTTTCATTGGTAAATTTACCGACGGCCGTTTCTCTGATGCCTTTTTTTGTCGGTAAATTTCGTTGCTAAATATCCTTTTTGACAAAATATTTAGACTTCTGACAGAATAGTTAGCATATTTGATTCGTTTTGAATTGAAGGCACAGGATTCAAACAACACATTATAGGGCCTAATTGCCATTTTTACATTTAATATATTTATTTAATTTCCAAAAAAAAGATTTACAAGAACTATCATTTCATGAAAGAAAATATCAGACTTTGTTCATATTGATTCTGAATCAAATAGTGGTCACAGTAGTGAAAAGCATAATAGCACACATTAAAAAAAATCCCTACACTAAGAAAAAGAGATAGAATGATGATAATTTTATTATAAAAATCAATATTAAAAATGTTATATTTATATTAAAGAAGAAATATTGAAAAAAAACACTAAAAGAATCCCAATTCCTGCTTTTGTTTTGAACTAAATGAACTACAACATGAATTGGAATTTAAATAACTTAATATGCTGCTCTTTTGACCCATTAATAGTTGTTTGAAGTATACAACCAAAGTGCTAGGAAGCTTATTAGACATATCAGGGATAGTTAAAAACTTATATCCATGATCTTTTAGTGTAATGAGATATGCTAGAGATCAAGTACTAACTACCCACTACTCCACCTAGTCCACGGTGAAGGTTTCAACACCCATCTTAATGGATAGTGGCAAAGGGTGCTAAATATATTAACCTTAAGAGCACTTTGTATTCTCAGATTAAGACTACAGTATCAAACTATCAGGAAGAAATGAAGTCTTCGAATTAACAATATCAAGAACATACTACTATAAACAAAAGTTGACACATCTTGAATTCATTGTTTTCATAATCTCAAACATTTGTCGACACAGAGCGACCAAACTGCCTTTGTTTCCTGTCAAGAAAATTTTATGTTGTGCCAATTCTCTGATCAAGAATGGAGATTCTTTGCATTCCTTGAAACAAAGTACTGCTTTCGTCACTCAGACCAAAGTCTTTGAAACTGGTCATTTATGGTGTTATGCTGATATATTTGAGTTTCCGCATATAAAATTTTGCAGAATTAGGGGCCCTGACAATTTACCACAGGTTGGACCAATCGCATTTTTTATTTTGGGCCAATCCAACTTTGTAAATCCATGAGCTCTACCATATCTTGCAAGTCTTATATCTTGTTCTTACATTACAAGTTATTACCAATTCCTTGTTCGCTTTATCTTGTTCTTCATGCACTGTGCTGGTCTTTGACTTTAAGCGCAAAAGGTCATGCAATCTAGACATAAAAACTAAAGCAACAGACAAAAGAAGGGAGTGATGTGATTTTGCAAACAAAATAAAGTGACTGAAAATTTTATTCCTCAAATCACTGAATCCAAGAGAATAGCTACCGCCATTAATCATCCAAAATCTGAGGTAAGAAGAACTGACAGTCCGGTACACGAGTGCAAGTACACTGTCAATATCTAAGCCAACGGAGGTAGGTTACTCCTCCTAGAGGATCCAAAGGGATCCTTAGGCCTGTTTTGAATCCGAGTAGAAGCCATAAAGTGAGAATAAAGCTAGGCAAAGTGGTCACAAGACTCAAGCGGGCCTTTCTTTTGGAAAGAAAAACTGGAACAAAACAAGTTGGAAACTCACGTCCCTATTTATCCGCCCAACTGTGCCCGAACTGCTACCCCATTACCACACTTGATCTCCATATTATCTTTCCCTTTTTCCTCAAACTCTGTTACAATTTCTGATCAAAACAGGAGACCTAGAGAATTCCACTATTGGTTGCCAATAGAAAGATGAAGTGGGGCAGAAAGAAACCTACTTCACCTTCTTCTTTCTCTCGGCCTTCTTTAATGTCTCATGTACTTCCCTCTTCCTGGCTGACAAAATTCAAGCAAATGAGCGTGAACCCAGAAGAGAGACGTGGGAAAGCAAAGAGAAAAGGCAAGTGGAAACATGGAACTATCAAGTCGCCGCAATTGGTTGATGTTGGAGGAGGTGGCAGATTCTATAGAGGTGAAGGTGATGATTTTTGGAGATTGTCTTTTGGAGATGATGGTTTTGATGGCAAAAGGAGTAGGGGCATCTTAACTTCGGTTGTATATGATTCAGAAGATGAGCCAGGTTTTGCCCCATCAAGTTATCAGACCTGTAGATCAAATGCTCCAAGGGCAACAAGTGAAGACAATGACGAGTTCGTCCACTCTGCTTCTGGTTTAAGAAAGATGAGAAATTTGACAGGAAAAGATGGGATTTTTCCAGAAATGAATACAGATATAAGAGGAAAGGTGGCAGAAATTAGAACGCCAAGACTGAGACTTGAAGAGGATAAGATATTTGGGAAAGCAAGCCAAAAGTTGTATGAAGAGAAGGCAAAGGAATTCAATGTAGAAGACGCGCCATATCATGAAGCAGAATCCATAGCCAGGAGATCAGTAGCAAACACTGGTTATGAAGCTGGTATGAGCAAAACAAGAGAGACTCTGGAGAAGAGGGATTGCGAGTTTCCAGCTTATTCCTATTCAAGGGAGATTTGCTACCTCTCTCCAGCGAACTCAAAAGAATCATACCGGAGAGAGACTGATGCAGGCTCTAAATTTGCTGATGCAAAAGAATGTGAAGATCTTTCTTCGGAAAACTTGAATTGTGAGTGGCAAAACCTGAAAGCGATGAAGATAGAGGAATTGAAGTCAAGGGGTGAGAAGCAGAGGAAATCTATGTACATAAGCAGGGAATTACAGAGCAAAAGGCCAAAGGACAGCAGCACAGTCAGAGTTCACTCCCCAAGAAGAGCAGAAATCTGCAAAGTGAAAGCTATTGAAGACATGAGAAAAGCCAAGTTTAGAACAAGGAAGAAGAAGAAAACAAAAAAACAAAAAGCATCAGCGATGGGGTTGGAGAGTTTTGCAGTAGTAACATTTTCAAAGGATCCACAAAATGACTTCAGAGAATCAATGATGGAGATGATTCAAGAGAAGGGAATTAACAGGCCCGAAGAGCTTGAAGAGCTTTTAGCCTGCTATCTGACACTGAACACCGACGAGTATCACAGCCTCATCATCCAAGTCTTCAGGCAGGTATGGTTTGAAATGAAACAGGCTTGTTATGATTATGATTCTGAATCGGAGAGTGAACAATTCTTGCCGTGATCCTGATCATGTCAAAACAAAATTGTAATTACAATGTAAACAAGCTACAACGTTATTATACTAGCATTACAGTTTAAATCCTCATCGTACTTGGTCTCTTTAATTCTATGGCTGTGACTGTGAGTTATGATTATAAACAACTTGAATATCCATTTCAGGCGACAGTCGCAGGCATATAAGATTTGTATTACCAGATGGACCAAACAAAATATGTTAACAAGAGCTATTTTAACATCTTCCGTTTTCATTTTTGGCTTCTTGTCCTGTAATGTGCTTCCTGGTACCCAGTGCCTTCTCACCTAGAGATTATGGAATCTCTTAAAGCCTTCAACGTTTTTGTTCCGGATTATTAAAAAATTCAATCGGTTTGATCGGTTCGATTATAAAAATCTTGAACCGTTTATTTTTTTATTCGATTTTCAACTTTTCAGCTCGAATTATTTTAATATTTGTAAATTAATAAATTTTTATTAAAAAAATAAATCAATCCTTTCTGATCCAGTCTTTTAAAATTTAAACTTCTAATTTTACTGATTTAACTTCTGGTCAAGTCTTACAACATTAGTTTTAAAGACAAAAGATTGGAGTATATGAAAGCTGACATCGTTTTGGATGGTTAGTCTAATTTCCATAGAAACCTACAAACAACTTGTGAAGTCACAAGACTCCGTCGGCGGTGACAGAGAATAGATAAAATCTTGTTGGTACGTGATTTCTCCTCCATTCATTTGCAAGAGACAATTCAGTCTCAACTGGAGTACAGTGAGTCCAACTTTGGAAATATTTGAGTTCCACCTCCATTCATGACTCTTGACCAATATTATTCCAGGCTGGGTGTCCAGAGACTTGGACCAGCTGACATTTCCACTACCCATGTGCTCTTGGTTCAAACCGAATTAGTAAAACAACTGTCTTCCACTTCTCAACGTCAAATTTTGTTATAGAAACAGCAAGAACTTTCTAAACTTAGAATGACGAGATCTATGTAGTGAACGCTACCAACCTAGACCACTCTGTGAGGAAAGACTCGGTACATGATGAAACAATAGTACACCAAGAATGTCATAATTGTTGCTTCATAACTATATCATGGTATCACCTAGCTAAATAGTTGTTTGATAACTATACCTCACCAAGCATTCCTTGTCGGCGAACAACATTATGAGCAATTATTTCCAGTTCGTTCACAACCACACTCATCCTATCCCCTCTCCCTTGTATTATACTATCCCTTGCTGGCTATTTGCCAGTAATTTTCGGAGAAGATTGAAAAGTTCGCTTCTGTTACTTGAAGAATGGCTCAATCTGAAATGCATCCAATTCAAGGCATATGATACTAAATTCCAGTAAAAGAAAAGGCTTATAGAGGGAGATTTTGTTAAAGAAATTGGACCAGATATCCCAAGATTATGTGTCAAAACCAGTTTCTCCTTACAAGTGTCTAACTCATGTTTTCCTCAATTAGTAGCTTAAGTTAGACAGTAAACAAGGATGATTTGTCTCAGGAATTTTGCACCAACCAATCTAAAGGATAACTCACCTGAAATTACAAGAATCGTACATTGTTAAGTAAACGAGATAACATCTAGGATGTCTGTACATATTATTATGATAAAAGCCAGCACACCTACCCTTACTACATCTGAGGTTCTAAAGGCATCAAAACTGGAAAAAAACAGTTAACCAATATCAAGTTCTCCCTGCAGGAGTAAGATGCCCCATCTGTTCTGCAATATTATTTACATTCCTCAAACTCCACCAAAATCTCCCATGATCCCCAGCTTTGGTTTCATTTTTTCTAATGTCAGTGTCCTTTTTTTCTGATTGAACATCGTGAGTGTCAGTCGAACCGGGATTCTCAGTCAAAAACTGTTCCCAGAATACGTCATTGACGCCAACAACTGCAGCAGGAGCAGTTCCAGCTGCTTGGTCTTTTTCAGGAAAAGGCTCTTGTGCAACAGCTACACCAGGATCAGAGTTCATGTCAATAACAGGAGATCTCGGTCGAATATCAATGTTAAGATGTACGTAAGAAACATCTGGGCTTTCTGCACAACTTGTAGATTCGTCTAATTCTCCAGTGGAATGGTTTTGATGGGGGGTATCACCAGCATTATGAGCAATATTCTCCCAGAATGTAAGGGATGACTCCAATTGTTCAAACAGTTCCATGTTTAATGGCACAGCAAAGTTGCTCACCACATTTTCTCTACCTGGAACTGGGGATGTCACCATCATAGTATCCTCCATGCTGGCCTCATCACAGAAATAACCAATTCTGGGTAGCCGTCTCTTTCTATCATGACCTTCAAGTTGCTGCATGAGATTTAAAGAAAGCCCTGGCTTTTGCAAGGCTCGTGCTACAAAAGACAGCATATATTGCTGTCTTCGTTCCATTTGTTGCAACTTCTCCTTTAAAACCTTCATTTGCGACTCAAATACTTGCCGCTCCTGTTCGTGGCTCTGTATCTGTGAAATTAGAAATTCTTTATCAAGTTCAAGTCTCTCTATGTCATCCCTGTATCTCTGACGTTCCAACTCTGTCAACGGACTAGCCGCGTGTACATTCTGCATAGAATGACTATGAACTGGTTTTCTTCTGTGAATGTTCTTCAACAGATGTGGTTGGCCTCTAATAAAATCCTCGTTTGCAAACTCCCATTGTTCTGGATCGACTTTTCTAAAACCCTATGGAATACAGAAACAATCCACTCAACAAACCAACCAAAATGGAAAAGCTTACACATAGCCACATACAGAATAAAAGGAAGGTAGCTAGACATACATATGTATTGAGCTGCCTGATGAAGCTTGAAAAGTTGTTGTGTTTGAAGAATCTTGGCAGCAAATCCCTTGCAAAGTCTGGTGGATTCCAGACAATAAAACTTTTATTACTAGCACTCCATGAGACAATTGAATCTGTCGACGGATCATCCACCATCTCATAAGTCTTTGTGAGGAAAGGTGGCAGCGAAGACGAACTACCCTGAGATTCATCCATTTTAAACCGCTAATATGTAATCAAAAGCAACAATACCAACTGCGCTCCTAGAAAACAAACCTTATCAAAAACCAAAGTTCAATCATGTACACACGACCTAAACCCCATATATATATATACAACAGCTATTCTATCCTTCAAGAGACTTCCAGAATCCCTGAATTCCCCAAAAAACCAATTCACAGACTTCGGATTCACACTTAAAGCTTCAACCTTTGGATCAAAATGGAACAAAAATCTCCTGCCGCTGGCAGAATTTCAAACAAGACCATCAACAAGTCTTGGGTTTTTCTAGAGCTGAACCCAAAGAGTCAACGAACCCACCTTCAAAATTCCAATCTCCACAAGGATTTAGTTAAATGAAGTTCTGTCAACTTCTAATCTCGCCAAAAATCCCATACCAACGACTCAAAATGACACAAATCAAGCCAAAACAACAAAACTCAATAGGACTCACTACCCTTTTCAATCAAGACCACCCTCAAAGGACGTAAGAAAGTAAAGAAACTGACAATTCTTATAGCTATCAAAAGCTAAAACAACAAAACCCAAGCACTTAAATTTCTGTTATTAGCTGGAATTCACTCAAAAGGAATCACCCCACCTATTTGACAATTCATCAAACACTACATCCTATTCTCTCATCTATAAGCTTAAAATAAACAAATAGAAGAAGTCTAAAGTTCCTTTCAGAACAAGCCAAGAACAGAAAAAGGGAAGTAAGCCTGGAAACAGAGCAACACCAAATGTTTAATGGAAATCCAACGACAAATAACTAACAATGGATGTTTTTCTTTCTTTTATGATGTCTATGTGGACATATTTATATACACATACAGATATATGTAAGAGAAGATGACTTATGAAGTTGCAGAGATGGTGTGCGGAGAGGAGACGACTTGGAAGAACAAAAACGATAGCTTCGTTGTCGTTTCAGACAATTTTTGGGGATTCTCGCTCCTATTTCTTTTTTATATTTTTTATTTTCCTGTTAGTTGTTTTTTTTAATCTATTATTGACTTGAACTGAAATTAATTAGAAAAACAAGCATTTGTTTTTGTCTATTTAACATAATAATAAATTAATTGTTTTACCCAATTTGGCATTTTATATTTATTTTGTTTGGTAAACTTGTGTATAAATATTACAATTATATAAATTATATTCACTAAACATTATTAAATATTTATATTTCAGACGGGCATCTTGGTAAGAAGAGGTAGAGAAAATGTCTTGAGCCAATATTCGAGTACCAGGCACTACGACACTGAAGTAACCTATGTTATATTTCTAAGAAAAGCTCGAACGACCTTCAACAAAAAAAGATACCTATATTTGAAACCGACACAAGTGAGTAGGTGGAAAATACTTAAGAGCGCGAGACAACTCTCTCTAAAAAATTCAACAAAATAGCCCCGTAATTTCGGGAGAAGAGGTTTGAGATTTTACCAATCATTAAATATATGTATCATTTAGCCTTTAAAAGTGAGATAATTTCATTTTTTATTTTTTTGTATTCACTTTTTTTTACATAAAACTTACAACCTAACTAATTTTTAAATGGTTGCACTCAGTATTTTAAAACTCGGACCGGTCATCGAAACCGAGGCTTTACGAATCACCGGTTTGACCGGTTTGATCAGTTCAACCACCGGTCGAACCGGTATGACGTCATAATTATGTAATAATTATATGTAATTATATATAATATTAATAATATTTAAAAAATACAAAAATATACCAAAAAATAAAATAATAATAAAAAATAAAAATTTTATTGAACCAGTGATTGGATCGGCCGGTCCGGTCCGGTTTTCAAAACAGAGGTTGCACGAGATATATGAAAGTCCTCTTAAATGTGTCTTTATTATTAAGTTGATAAACTTTTTATAATTCTCCTCTTTGTTATATTTCATTAAGCCTTAACATTAACCTAAACTAAATTTTATCACTAACTACTGATTACAATGATTAAAAAACTTAACCGATTCAATTGTAAAAGTTTTCAACGGTCCAACTTTTCGATTCAGTTTTTGACTTTCCAATTCAATTTACTTTAATAACGTTAATTGTTAAAAACTTATCAGCTTATTAATTAATTGTTCAATTTTTACAAATTAATAAATTATTATAAATCAAAATTAATCTATTCATCTTTATTTAACAATCTCTTCTTCAATTAAACTTTAAATTATTTGGTTGATAAGAACATTCTCTTTAAATTATATTTCAAATTCTTTAATTTTATATAATCTTTAATCAATTTTATAACGGTTTAATACTGGTTAAATTTTTTAATCCTTAAGCATTTTTTCTTACATGTTTAACTTCTGTCCAGTTTTTTAAACATCGCCCGATATGACAATGAGATAAACAAATACCTAAAAAGATTTGTTTACAAATTCACCAATAAATTAAACTTGAAGCATTATGTCACCATTTTTTAAATAATTAATTTAAAACTCTTTTATCACTAAATCTTGATTATTGTGATTAGAACCCTCTTACCTTACTACAGTGTAGATCTTGATGAGACTTTGCGATTGGTATGTGTAAAAAGTAATTGAAGATCAATGTTAAACGACGGATGTTTCTATCTTTGGCTCTTGTTCACTTTAAGATCAGAAAGGGATGTTGCTAATTAATAATAAGGTGTTTTGGTTCTCAAGGCGTCTTAGGTGCGTTTCTGTCGCCGAGTGACGTGTGCGCTTCGGTGGATAAGAAGGGGTTATGCAAGTAAGCAGGAAAAATTAGTACACAGGGGTTGAATATTATAATTGTCTCCTGAACTGGAGATTAGTGAAAGCTCGAAGCATCTAATCAACTTTTGCCCGTAGCCGTACGCGTGTTTCGTCTGCAATCTAGCCCTAATTCATGCATCTCCCAAGTTACGTGCCTTGTTCACTGTCCTGTTCATTTTAAAACTGTACAAGAACGTCGCGCCGAATAGATAAGCTCAAAAATCACTAGAGAACAACACGGTTCTGTTGTCCTGTCTCCTGCGCTGGGGACCGTGGCTGCTGCTTACTCAGCCACCATTGCCACCACAAATTAGTGGATTAATACTTGCATTCTTGCCTGGACACTGAAGTGGATAAATCGAAGTTATGCAACTTGTTGCTCTTCGATTTGCATCTCTGAATGGCATCAATGTATATTTTGTATGAATTCACAACATGCAAATTTTGAATTGTGCTTATGAAGTGGAAGGGTAATTAACTCTAACCATGGAATCTTTTTCTATGTTTGAATTATTATGCAACTTATGTGAAAAGAATAGCAGATTGTTAGATGCTGTGCTTATTACTAATCAAATTACATGCCTTGCACACTTACGTAATCATACCACGCATGCACCTTCTACAGCCACACGACTACAGCAAACTTCTAATAAAATAATTCGGTCTAATCCTCTTTAATGTCAAAAATTAAGTTGTTTTAGGTATTATTAGGGATGACAATGAATAGGGTTCACTTCGGGTATTATTCTTCTCATATTTATATCAATTTTTTATTACTCAATTCATTATCCATTTAAAATCTATTGGTTTTTATGATTTACTACTCATATCTAAATTCATTGGATTGTTCGAATTTTTGGATATCTATCGAGTTGTGTAGCACATAAAAATATAACTTCTAAATAGACAATATAAAGAGCATATTTTTATGAACGCTCCAAATCAAAATTACTTTAATAATAATAAGTCAAGATTTTGATTTGTATATCTTAAAAAATCATAAAATTATAATAATAAAAATTACAATGTCTAGTGCAAAAACAACATATATTTTTCACAATCAAGAATTGGAACAAAAACAGAAATATCCTGTAAGACTCCACATCGGTTGGGAAGGAGAACGAAGCACTCCTTATAAAGGTGTGGATACCTTCTCCTTGTAGACGCGTTTTCTATGCCCTAACGCACTGGATCTCATCAGAACTCTAAAGTTAAACGTGCTAGGATCAGAGCAATACCAGGATAGGTGACCTCCTGGAAAGTCCTGCGGAAAACAAAACCGTGAAGGTACAAGGCCCTAGAGGTCGAGGCCTAAAGTGGACAATATCTGCAAGCGGGTGGGTGCGAGGTCCGAGAGACCGAAGCCCTGTGGACGCGAGACCCGAGAGACCGAGGTCCTACAATTGATATCAGAGCCAATACCCGGGCCATTGTGCCAACGAGAATGTTGGTCCTCCTACGGGGTGGATTGTAAGATCTCACATCTGTTGGGAAGGAGAACGAAACACCCCTTATGAGGGTGTGGATACCTTCTCCTTGTAGACATGTTTTCCATGCCCTTACGCATCGGATCCCATCAGAACTTCGAAGTTAAACCGAGGCCCTACAATTGGTATTAGAGCCAGTACTGGAGCTATTGTGTCAGTGATGACGCTGGGCCTCTTAGGGGGTAGATTGTAAGATCCCACATCTGTTGGGAAGGAGAACGAAGTACCCCTTATAAGGGTGTGGATACCTTCCCCTTGTAGACCCGTTTTCCATGCTCTAATACACCGGATTCCACCAGAACTCTGAAGTTAAACGTGCTAGGGTCAGAGCAATACCAGGATGGATGACCTTCTAGGAAATTCTATGGAAAAACAAAACCGTGAGGGTGCGAGACCCTAGAGGTTGAGGCCCAAAGCGGACAATATTTGCAAGTGGGTGAGCGCGAGGCCCGAGAGGCCGAGGCCCTGTGGGCGCGATATTCGAGAGGTCGAGGTCCTACATATCCAAAGCTTTAAATTGCCTTTGCGTGAACTCCACAACATTCAAAACTCCATCTTCATATTATTTGCATTATTATCATCCTATAAGAAAATAAAATATGATGAGAAAGATGAGGACTGAGGAATGAAGTGAGGATTTTAAAGTTGTTTATTCTCATAAAATATTAATATTTTATTATATTTAATCATAAATATTCAAAAAAATAGAAAAATAAAATAAATAAAAAACATGTCAGATATGAGTATCCATCGGTTCGGGTTATCATTACACCTATATCCACATTCATTTTTCAGCATCCATTTAAAATATATTTTTTACCTTCATGTCTATTTTTTTAGGTCGGTTGGTGCAGATATTAATCGAGGTAAAAATTCTGTCATCCTTAAGTATTAGACAGCCTCTAAGCTCATGTTTAATGTCCAAAATGATGTTATGTTAGATATCGGATAGAATTAGACAAGGTTATTTTAGACATATGATCCAAACTGAAAATTAATAAAACGGGACTCTTATCTTAATATGTTTTAGCAAATTCAAATCTCGACTAAAAAAAAAGAGAAAGGTCTTTTATATAGGATTTAAAGTCAAACCCTAATAATTTGGAGATTTCTAGGCTACTTAAG
>JAOTAX010000002.1:36175439-36203508 GCA_025629825.1 Erythroxylum guanchezii
CACCTTCTACAGCCACACGACTACAGCAAACTTCTAATAAAATAATTCGGTCTAATCCTCTTTAATGTCAAAAATTACGTTGATTTAGGTATTAGTAGGGATGACAATAAATAGAGTTCTGTTCGGGTATTATTTTACTCATATTTATATCAATTTTTTATTACTCAATTCATTATCTATTTAAAATCCATTGATTTTTATGATTTACTACCCATATCTAAATTCATTGAATTATTCGGATTTTTTGATATCTATCGGATTGTGTAGTACATAAAAATATAACTTATAAATAGACAATATAAAGAGTATATTTCTGTGAATGCTCCAAATCAAAATTACTTTAATAATAATAAGTCAAGATTTTGATTTGTATGTCTTAAAAAATTATAAAATTAGAATAATAAAAATTATAATGTCTAATGCAAAAACAACATATATTTTTCACAATCAAGAATTGGAACAAAGACAGAAATATCCTGTAAGATCCCACATCGATTGGGAAGGATAATGAAGCACCCCTTATAAGGGTGTGGATATTTCTCCTTGTAGACGTGTTTTCTATGCCCTAACGCACTGGATCTCATCAAAACTCTAAAGTTAAACGTGCTAGGGTCAGAGCAATACCAGGATGGGTGACCTCCTGGAAAGTCCTACGGAAAACAAAACCGTGAAGGTGCAAGGCCCTAGAGGTCGAGGCCTAAAGTGAACAATATCTGCAAGCGGGTGGGTGCGAGGTCCGAGAGACTGAAGCCCTGTGGACGCGAGACCCGAGAGACCGAGGTCCTACAATTGGTATCAGAGCCAATACCCGGGCCATTGTGCCAGCGAGAATGTTGGGCCTCCTAGGGGGTGGATTGTAAGATCTCACATCTGTTGTGAAGGAGAACGAAGCACCTCTTATGAGGGTATGGATACCTTCTCCTTGTAGACACGTTTTCTATGCCCTTACGCACAGGATCCCATCAGAACTTCGAAGTTAAACCGAGACCCTACAATTGGTATTAGAGCCAGTACTGGAGCTATTGTGTCAGTGAGGACGCTGGCCTCTTAGCGGGTAGATTGTAAGATCCCACATCTGTTGGGAAGGAGAACGAAGTATCCCTTATAAGGGTGTGGATACCTTCCCCTTGTAGACCCGTTTTTCATGCCCTAATGCACCCAATTCCACCAAAACTCTGAAGTTAAACATGCTAGGGCCAGAGCAATACCAGGATAAATGACCTTCTAGGAAATTCTATGGAAAAACAAAACCGTGAGGGTGCGAGACCCTAGAGGTTAAGGCCCAAAGCGGACAATATCTGCAAGTGGGTGGGCGCGATGTTCGAGAAGCTGAAGTCCTACATATCCAAAGCTTCAAATTGCCTTTGTGTGAACTCCACAACATTTAAAACTCCATCTCCATATCATTTGCATTATTATCATCCTATAAGAGAATAAAATATGATGAGAAAGGTGAGGACTGAGGAGTAAAGTGAGGATTTTAAAATTGTTTATTCTCATAAAATATTAATATTTTATTATATTTAATCATAAATATTAAAAAAATAGAAAAATAAAATAAATAAAAAACAGGTCAGATATGCATAGCCATCGGTTCGAGTTATCAGTACACCTATATTCACATCCATTTAAAATCTATTTTTCACCTTCATGTCTATTTTTTCAAGTCGGTTGGTGCAGATATTAATCATAGGGGTGAGCATTATTCGGGTCAGTCCGGTCCGGCTCGAATTAATTCGGGTAATAAAATGCTAAAATTTGGGTAAATCAGGTCGGGCCGGGTATTACCCGAATTATTTTCAGGCCGGGACGGGTAACTCTGAAAAAAAATCGGGTTACCCGATTACCCGAATTAGGTTTAAAAGAATTATGAAATAGAGTAATTTGGGCTGGATAAATAGGATAATTCGGGTAAATCAAGTCGAGTAAATCGGGCCGAGTAAATTCGGGTAATGAAATTTCGGGTTCAGGTCGGATAAGATAGAAAAAATTTCGAGTAATTCGAGCTTTACCCGAACAGTGAAAAATTGGCTCGAATTATCCGAATGCTCACCCCTAATTAATCGGGCTAAAATTCATTGTCATCCTTAAGTATTAGACAGTCTCTAAGCTCATGTTTAATGTCCAAAATGATGTTATGTTAGATATCGGATAGAATTAGACAAGATTATTTTAGACATATGATCCAAACTGAAAATTAATAAAACGGGACTCTTATCTTAATATGTTTTAGCAAATTTAAATCTAGACTAAAAAAAAAAGAGAAAGGTCTTTTATATAGGATTTAAAGTCAAACCCTAATAATTTGGAGATTTCTAGGCTACTTAAGGAAATGGGTTTCATTACACGGATAATACACGTAGTTGCGCTGCCTTGTTCGTCTACGTGGACGCAGGAATAACACAGAAGAAGTTTCGTCATGATGGTGAATCCAGGAATGTTCCACCGTATTGCCCAAGCCATTGACCAGAAACGAAGAAGATGGCAAATTGGACCAGGGGGGTATTTCCTCTGAAAAGAGCTTGGACTTTGTTGCTTTTTGATAAGAGAAGAGAACCTTGGACTTTATGGAGGCTATGAAAGGGACCCCCTTCACAAGCCGAATTCCAAAGGAGAGACTGTGCTTTCTTTGACTAGGGGACCATAGCAAGCGCAACCTTTGAAGGCCACGCTCAATGATTGGCCATACTTTTACAATTTGATTAAGAAAAAAGATAAGTTTTCTTTAATCTCATTTAATATCAATTAAGATATGTTTGGATGAGCTTATATTGGTTTAATTTTTTATCAGTAGAGTTTTTTTAAAAAGAGCTTTTTTAAGAAGCCAGTTAATTATTTGACTATCATTTTAAAAAGAGTTTTTTTGAAAAAGCTTCATACTATTTGGCAACATAAAAATAAAAGTATATTTAATTTTAACTATATTTTATTTTGTAATAAAAATTATTTATGCATATAAAAATTATTTAAATTATATTAAATAATATACAAAGCATAATATATTAATTATTATATAATTTTAAACCATATAAAATATAAATAAAAATATATCTAACTAAATCTTTTATATAAATTATAATATAAGTAAAAACTAATATAAAAAAATAAATATTAAAACATATAAAAAGTCAAATAATATTATATAATTATCAAAATTAACGTGAAGATGAGTTTGTGGGTATTGCGAAAATTATGTGTAAAATATAAGAATAAAAGAGACTGAAAAATAAGCTCATTAATTGATCTAAAAAATCTACTGAAAAAGTGATTTTTTGAGAAGCTACAAATTTAAGCTTCTTAAAAAGCTATATTTTAACTAAAAAAAAGTTATATTTATTAAAAAAGTGATTTTCATTTTACATCCAAACATTCATTTAAAAAAAAATTGCCGTAAAAAAAAGTCTTTATTCATCTTCCAAAAGCTCAACCGTATTTAATCCTGAATTTTGATGTAGCTAATTCTAACATTATTTATAAGTTGTAACAGCTTTCGTCAAAATCAATTCGACAATGTCATTCACTTCTTAAAAATTAAGGTTTTTCAAACCGAACCGGAAGTTAATTTGGCAGGGTTTGTGTGTTGCATAGAACCTCCGAATCCAGCTTCATAAATGCGTATCTTTAGGACAATCAAGGGCCCAGAGAAGCCTGATTGGCTGGAGAGCCGGCCCTTTTTAAAGTAGTCAAGGCCCAAATATCTGGAAATGGAAACATTGGGAAGAATAAACAAATAAAATTATTATTTTTAAGTAGGATGATATGAAAAAGGGCAAAAGAGGACTGGACCGAGGGTAGTGCCTCGTGGGTGGCGAGCATGTGGGCCATCACGTGAGCCCACCAGTGTAACGGACATGATTCAAACTACTGTTGAAGAGGTGGTCCCCACACCCCTCCGCACACACAGAGGTCAAAGTGGACCCCAATTGGTGGTGTTGTCGTGTTGATCTAATAATAATAATAATAATACTCCCGCAATCGTTGGGATGAAGTTAGGATAAAGTAAATTTCTTTTGTTAAAATGGCAATCCCGGACCCGACCCAAATACGAGTGGGATTGCAATCCAGTTCATTGATGAACGGTTGGAGTCCGCGGCGCACGTGCGGCGATATAGTTGAATTTATGGACAATGACCCACTTTCTTACATTCAGTTTTAACAAGAACATACGGTAACATGGGTACATGCTAATTTTGGGGACAAAGCAAGGTGGCGACCTCTCCCAAATCACGTTCAATTGTGCATTAGCTTATAGGTGTCATTATACCCCTTTCGTCAAAAACCAACATTAGTTGAATTGGGCAGACCCACGTGGATAGGCAGGGTCACGTGAACAGAGGGAGGAAGCAAAGTAGCATCAGAGGGTGGTGGTTTAGGATTAAACATATCATTTTATCAAATCTTATTGTGCATTCAGCCGTTTAAAATTTAAAGTCAAAATTTTACCTTTCACAAAAGGCCTATTTAATTTGAACAGAGATTAGTCTAAATGTAAATAACTTAAAAATATTATCTTATAATTAAGACTTTCGTAAAATACTTCATTAAAAGAAAAAACATATCATCCTATGTCATGTCGGAAGAACACATGCATACATACTATAATAAGTTAACTTACAAAGCTGACAAAAGTGACAGACTGATCCAACCCATCCCACAAACGAATGAAATAAAATATCACCGTACCTCACCTGGGCCTGCCACTTAGGCAACGTATCAGCTTGGCACATTGGTCAAACCCAAACCCTACTTTCGATGCTAGTCAACTTTACGTTACCCTTGGGCCTTGCTTGAGCAGCTTACACGACGTCGCTTTTGTTGCCACCCGATCCCTTTTCTTAAAAGCCTAAACACGTGGGACAAACCCGTTCACTTTAATGGTCTGATGGTAAATTTCGACTCTTAGAAGGTCAATTCCCCTACCTGCTTGTATTTAGCTCACCTTCCCCAACCCACCCCCTTCCTTCAGTATAATTGCTTGCGACACTCCCTCACTAACCAGTCAGGAAGCGAAAATAAAGACCTAATCAAAATATAATTCGCTGTTTGTTTCTGCATCATATTTCCTGGGAGAGACCTCGTTCTACGGTGTGATCGCTGCTGTTACTGATACGGAGAGAGTAAAAATGACGTCAGGGACGAGAATGCCGACGTGGAAGGAGCGAGAGAACAACAAGAGAAGAGAGAGGAGGAGGAGAGCGATCGCCGCGAAGATCTTTGCTGGGCTGAGAATGTACGGTAATTACAAGCTTCCCAAGCACTGTGACAATAATGAGGTCCTCAAAGCTCTCTGCAGCGAAGCTGGTTGGACCGTCGAAGAAGATGGCACCACATATAGAAAGGTAAAATCTAAACTCTAAATGTGCACTTTAGCTCTCTATTTGATGCAGACGATAAGTTGCGCCGGCAGTGTCAGATTTCGGTTTTAATTAGATCTGATTTTTTACTCCTTCCTTCAAGTGATCGGAGCTGTGACTCAAATTTTTTTTGTTTTGTTTTGCTCACGATCTCTTAAAGTTTTTAGGGTGTGCTAACGCGCGCCGGTCCTATCAGCGTATGATAGCTTCTCGGCTAACGCTTTATGATGGACGGTCGAGCTGGTTTTTGCTACACTATGCTTTTTTAATTTATTTTTTCACTGCACGGAACACGAGATCGAAAGATTCGGTCTGCGTCGATGTTTTGGTAGGAACATGGTGGACAGGGAACTCAGAGAGATGAGTAAAATCTCGCGACAGGTTTTGGACCAAAGTGTCCTTCCTAAATGACACGTTGGTTATTCCGTTTAACGGAAGGGCATTGTCTTGATTCAACAGCCTTTGTCTTTTTAATGACACGTCGGTTATTCCGTTTAACGGAAGGGCATTGTCGTGATTCAACAGCCTTTGTCTTTTTAATGCAACTGATGTTTCGATGTTTGTATCTTTTCCCCTAGTTTCAGTTCTCCCTCTGACGCCTCTTCTGGAGATTCCCCGTACTTTTTGCATTTTCTCGTGACCCGTCAATCTCCCTTAATTACTCTGAGGTCGTTTAGGACTTTTTTTATGTTGGATTCTTGCATTGCCCCCGTGATTCGCGGAAAATGCAGAGAAATTTGGAGGGGGGTCTAAAAGTAATTGCCCTGATCAGGGTTACTACGCAATAATGCAAAGGGAGATGCTTTTTATGACTTTTGTGATTTGGCTACTTAGTTTAATGGGGATTTGGTGGCAACTTGGAACTTGTTGTTTTACTAAGTTTTGGTGATGAAAGGATGAGAAAGACAATCCTTTTTCTTTTTCGTCTTTTAGGTTTTCAATGGGGCAAATTGTGGGCGGAGGGAGATATGGGATCTTGGATGCCCTTTCTTTCGAAAGTATAGTTTAGGAATAATAAATGAAGCGTGTTTAGGGTGGTTAGGGTGTCTTTGTGTGTTCGATTATTGTCGTAGAAACATGTGGGGAAAAATGGCGTGTCGTGGGTGGAGTATATGGATAACGCCATCGTTTAAAATTAATTTCCAGTTAACAAAGTCTTTGTCGGGTCGCGATTACTCTAATTCCCTACCATCTCTTCACCACTTGTTTTTTGAAGTCGTTGACGAAGCCAGCCTTAGTGGTTAGGACTTAGGAAGTTTCATATTTATCGCTTGTTAAGGCAAGGCATTTTGGTAGCTTAGACTGTTAATGTTAGTTATGTCCACGAGAGTTGGTGTGGTGTCCTTCTCGAACGTGTGATGAGATCTGGGTAGGAGCCAACTGTCACTGGTAGTTTAGCTGTGGTATTGGATTTGACACTTGGATATGGAATATCTTCTAATGTGAAAAAATTTCTCGCTGATCATTTATGATTCAACCAGAGGCTGAAAACCAATTTCTGCTGGAGACCAACCCCCTTCATAAAAATTGAGAAGATATAAAAATGAAAACGTTGATGGTTGATACAGTTGTTGCCACCAGTCAACGGTTTGTTTGGAAAGTGCATTGTATTAGCAAACCATGATCCTCATTCCTCCAACCACTGCCCCTTTGGAATCAAATCGGTTTTAAGAATCAGAGCTTGCCATTTCCACATTAAATGTATATTTGGAAGCTGTTACTAATAGTCTTTCCCAACTCAGTTTCCATTTCCTTGGCCTCTTAATCTGGCACAACTGGTACAAACTGAAAATATAAGATGTTAAGTTGATCGTCTTCATGCAAGGGAACATATGTATGCACAATGGCTGGAGATTATTTTTTACTTGCTACTTTTAGTTGTATGTTATTTTTCTTGTAGGTGTGATTTAGCATGTGAAGACATTTGATAGTAGCAGAAGAATGACTAGTGAACCTCCCTTCACATATGGAAGATACTTGTTTCTTAAACGCATTGAAGAGTTAATACTGAATAACACTTCCATCCTTAAAGAATGGAAAATCTTCGATTAATAGGTATAGTGGCTGCCTTCATTCTAAAACATGCCCTTTGATCCTTTGATGTGCTCAGGATCATGACTGGAATTGGTGGGCTGAGCTTACTTAGAGTTGTTTATTTTCTTAGAACAACACTATCTCCTAAATTTTAATGTGGTTAGAATCTTTCAAGAGAAATTGAAGGTTTTGCTATGTTAGTGTACATGAATTTGAACTTGTGAAATTGAGGTGCTATGAAGTACTATTCAAGTGAGTGCAGGATATAATGGTGTCTTTTCATGTTATCTAGCTAGCATGATATGACCCAAAAATTTTGTTTGACATTTAACTTCTGTACCTTGTTTGCATTTCTATAGGGTTGCAAGCCTGTAGAACCTATGGACATTGTGGGAGGGTCTACTTCAGCTAGTCCATGTTCATCCTATCAACCAAGTCCATGTGCGTCCTATAATCCAAGTCCTGCCTCATCTTCTTTCCCCAGTCCTGTAGCATCTCGTTATGCTGCCAATGCTGGTTGCAATGCCGATCCCAATTCCCTTATACCTTGGCTGAAAACCCTTTCATCTAGTTCATCTTCAGCCTCATCTAAGAACCCTCATCACCTTTACATTCATACTGGCTCCATAAGTGCTCCAGTCACCCCTCCCTTAAGCTCCCCAACTGCCCGAACCCCACGCACTAAAAATGATTGGGATGACCCAGCTGCTGGCCCTTCGTGGTTGGGACAGAACCATACTTTCTTGCCTTTGTCAATGCCCTCCTCTACTCCACCAAGTCCTGGCCGTCAGGTCCTGCCAGATTCAGGATGGTTCACTGGCATCGAGATCCCTCAAAGTGGACCATCTTCACCCACATTTAGCCTAGTATCACGAAACCCATTTGGCTTTAGAGAGGAGGCATTATCAGGTGCAGGGTCACGCATGTGGACTCCAGGGCAAAGTGGGACGTGCTCTCCAGCAGTTCCCTCAGGTATTGATCAGAATGCTGATGTTCCGATGGCAGATAGTATTGCAGCTGAGTTTGCATTTGGAAGCAATGCAACAGGCTTGGTAAAACCGTGGGAAGGAGAAAGAATACATGAAGAATGTGTATCGGATGATCTTGAGCTCACACTTGGGAACTCAAAGACCAGGTAAATTGGTATGGATCTGTATGGTTGAACCTTTAGCAAGGTCTTCCAATATCTTTATTTGTCTTTATTGAAGTTGCAATGATTTACTTTTTTTGTACAGGTAAAGAGGACTAATAGAAGAGATGCTTGGAGAGAGTCATTCATGGGTCTGTTCATATGGCTTCTTCTTCCCTTAATGCCTTCATGTGAATGACTGCATGTTCTACATGTTTTGGTTGGCAAGGTAGCTGAGTTAGAAGTACAGTGAGTAGGACAACCTGTTTATTCTTTTTACCTTTAGTTTCGACAAAGAATCTCAAATTGGATTACATATATTTCTTGGTGGTGACTTTGCCCCTTCAATTCAATCAATTTGCTTGCTCTTTTCATTTAATTTTTTCCTTACAGGAGTTTCATTTATAGCCTTGATATTCTGTATGATGTTGGCTTTGTGGTTGAATAGCCTTTGGATTTCAAGAGCATTACTTCCCTGTGTGTATCCTTCCTGTTATCTTCAGTTTGAGACACATTACTGTTCCTCCGATGTGTTATCGTTGCACTTGAATACAAATGGTCCTTAAAGTTTTTTGCCGCAACTAACCCAAGATTGAACAGATGAGCATGCCGAAGGCACGTAGGTAAAATTTGATCAACTTAGACTTTGAGCTGTAGAAAAGGAAAAAGTTGAAACATTGTTGTCCTGAAAACTATCATGGGCTTTTGGCGCATGGAGAAAAGAATCCAATATTTTGACCGAGATTCAACATTGTAATAATTGTATTTCGGAAAGTTGCAAGTTTGGGTTGGTTACTATGGCATTAGCCTGTTTATCCAGTGAAAGGAGTAAAGAGGTCATAAGTATCTGTGAAACAAGTAGAAGCAACTGAGTGATCGGAGGATTTTGTTGAAACAACGGACTGGTCAATAGTTGCTGCCTGATGTACCCGCAATATGAATCAAGTAGGTTAGGGTTCTGATTTAGACGTGATTCTCATGTAGTAACAAATATTTCAAGAAAGTCAACACAAGCTAAGTGTAAATGTTTCTAACTATACTCTTACTGAGGGTATTTGAAGGGTCGCACAAGCCAACTTTTACATTAGCAGACATTAGGATTTTGGTTGAACAACTTTTTCCTGTTCAGAATCGCTAAACAAGGCAAAGATGAATTCAAAAGCATGCTCATTCAATTGCCAAAATGATGGTGTAATCATGCTTTAGTAGCACTAGGCTACATTTTTTGACTTACATAATGACAAAGCTGGAAAAATTGAATTCCAAAGCATCATTAAGATAAGATAATGGCCCCCAGCTGGTCTCCAGCTAAGTTGTCATTACATTTTAAGCAATCTCCTACTTTGCCTTCAGGGGGATATCTTTTTTTGGCCAGTGAATGCCTGATGCGGGTAATCCTATCAGCTCTTACGAGAAAGACTGGTAAAGAGGTGGGGGAGATTTGTATAATTGCCTTGTACCGCTAAATGAATGAATATTTAAGTTAATGCCTTTGGAAAGTTTCACCTATGTGCAGGTCTGGAAAGAGCATTATACACATCCAAATAGGTTTATCTGTGCATTTATGTACATGAATTGAGATCATTTTTGAACAACTTGAGGCTTCCTTTTCAGCCTCTCCTTAGACCGCCAGCGGAACAAGCTGTACACAACATCAACGACTTCATATGGGTAAAGAATATGTTGAAGAATCGCTATCTGTAAAATCACACATCGGAGAATGCTTCTAGTTTGATGCAACACATTTAGGATTCCAACCAATCACATCTCTAGCTTCTGATAGAGGCTTGAGAGAGCATGATAAAGAATTGCAGCAGCAGGAGGCTTCGGCAGTGTGCCAAGGAGTATATCTGATGCGGTTATTGATTGGCTACCGTAGAACCTGCAATTCTCTTGTGATCGAGTGGCCACAATACTCCCTTCAAGTGAACAGCCAACAAATGCTCCTGCACATTTAATTATCAACAAGTAAGCAGATTTAGGAACATCATGTAAATGGGAAAATCATAGGAGAAGAAGTTTTAGTCTTTAGGGGCCATAAAGCTTAGTTTCACTTGAGGAAAATATCAAGTATGATAACATTTTTGGAAACCAACGTGATAAGACATTGGAATCTTTATTTATGTTTTCTATCATTATATCATTTGCAACAAACAACAATTCTCAATGAGTAAAGCCATACCTTTACTGCAACTGTATGTATAGCAAGCAGCAAAGCCACCATCACCAGCTCGTAGATCAGCTTCAGCTGCCCTTCCGATAATGCCAACAGCAGCACTCAAACCAGCCCCAAATGAAAGGTGTGCATTGCCACAAAAGGTTTTCACAGCATCTTTTGTCCTTAGCACTATTATGAAATCTGTCAATTCACCCCCAGCCTGCACAAAATTCAACCATCGCCAGGATAGCACATAAGAAAGAGTGAAAAGAAAGAGGAAAAAGAGATGCCAAAGATTCCACGTTAGGAACATGTAAGTTCCACTTCTCTCACGTGAAGAATATGCGTATATCCACAGTCATATAATAATTTGGAAGAAGAAAATCATTTGAACAGGATCATACAAATGCAACTCCTACAAACACTGAAGAGTAGGGAAATTTTGGAGACAAATGTATGTTGTCTAAAACTACTTGCAGGGTCTGGAAATGAAATATATGGGAATATTATATACAGATATCACAAATAAAAAAATTTGCTATCATAAGACCCGGATATGGTTATTATAGAAAAGCAATCACCTGAGCTCCCCATCCCATACCAAATGAAGAAATGGCTGACGGTGGAGACCATGAGCCGTCTTCTCTTCGAGCAATCACAAGCCCTGTTCCAATATTATATGTGACAACTGCCCCAACTTTTACAACAGTAATTATCGCAAGACCTTTAGCTTGTCTCAATATGGCATCTGGGATTGACTTTTCAGGTTTTATGGCCCCTACCTGACAATATAAATGAATGAGCTAACCTTGAAACAAAGGTGCATGAGTAGGAAAACTCAAATCAATAAACTATCTGTTTATTTAACTGCATGTAATTTCTCATTCATCAACTATTGTCAACAAAGAACACTGAGAAATCATAGCTCTTACCTTATTATAACCACGAATGGTATTTGTTGCTTTATAAATTTCATTTTCCATGCTTCGCCCCCAAGGAAAATTAACCCAGGACCTCAAAGTACTAAGGTCTGTAAGGTCTTGGGCTGGCAACTGGGCAGCATTGCTTACTTGGTCCATCAAATATGGCTGAACAGACTCCAACCGCACACAACATACATCACATACTCGTTGAGGATCTGAAACGCGAAATTTCACAGGCATCAAGCTCCTTCCTTTTGAGCACTCACTACAAAATATTCCTCCACAAAACCTGCAGTGATGCCTGGAACACATGATGGGATGAAAACGAACACTACACAGCATACAAGAAGAGGCAGCACTGTCAGCCAGCCATTTTGGTGGTTCTGCTTCAAGAATTTCCCTCACATTACCAAAATTGGCCTCTGAAAGAGTGTGGGCCATCTCCTGCCAAGCTTGCTCTAGTAGAGGACTTGATAACCATGAAAATTTACACACATGGACATTTCCTGAAGTTATCGATTTAACCTTTCCGCGAGCTGCAAGTAGCATTTCAACAATCACATCCCACATTGTAAACTCCTTCTCTTCTTCGAGGAACTGATTCCATCCCAAATCACCTTCAGGAAAATAACCACCATTGGAGTGAAAACCTCTTGTCCACTCTATATGATCATTTTCCAGCATAGGGGGAACAGAAACAGGTATCCAAATCCCAGTTTCTTCAGGGAGTGGTGATTCATAGAAGAAGTATTTCCCCTTCTTTTGTTGGCCAGTTTCGGTTTTTCTCTTGGCATGATTCTCTTCCCCAGTTGTTTGAGGTAATTCACTTTCATATTCTTTAGATGGTGACATTGTCTGGCTCCCATGTTCAATAGCTAATGCAGTTTCATGGTACTCTCCTTGTTTTGAAACCTCTCCAACTCCCTGTCCAGAAAGAAATAAAAACTATGAATAAGAAGTTGAATTTTTTTTTTCTTTTTTTATAGAAACAAAGGAATTTCCCTAGGGAAACAAGCAATTTCTTCCCAAAGAGGATCGGCAAACCACAAACAAGCCTGGGAAAAGAATCAGGGCAACAAAGCAATCATATTCAGCAACATCTGCATCCCCAATCTCCTGGAAACTAAAATCAAGAATCTTAATACAATGCCAAGCGTGGACACCGTGATCAATGAGGGTTTTCAATGCGGAATACTTCTCCAGTGTATTGCACTACGATATGAATTATTTCATTTCATTTTATTTTTTAGCTTCTTACAGAAAATGGAATGATAAAATGCACTTAGTCATAATTCAAATATCAATCAAACTCAAGTCCTGCACGGACGAGCAACCCAATAAAAGAAAGAAACTATGTTTTCCTCACAATCCAAATCGAAGTTGGACAAGCTAAAAATTACAAAACCAAAGTGCAAAAAGGAACACAAAATTTCTAGAGATTACGCACCAAGCCTTCAAATTCCCAGAATCATAAAAATAACAACACAAAGTTACCAAAGAAACAGGCTGCAAACACAATTCAATGGAAAAGCTACTAGATTCAAAGAAATAACCTCACCCGATAAAAACTTGCAGCGTCGGGATCCTCAATAGCGAAATCAGAAACCCTAGACCCCAAATTTTCGATACCTTGAGGGGTTATCGTATTCACAACTCTGTCCTCCATGCTCGCAAAATCGAAGATGTATCACAAATTCATATAAAAGTATGTATGTATACAAACGTCTTTTGTTAATTCTTCTATTATTACTTTTCCCTTAATTTTACTTCGCCTCTTATTGAGTACACCTGTTCTTCAAGTTATTGCCTTTCGTATAGATACCAATAGGTTGGGTCGGCCGACCTCTGCTGCCTAGGGCCTGCCCCACCCTGACATGGGCAAGACTTTGGTCGGCCCAAATTATTTTTTAAATTAAAATTTAAAAAGGTGTTACTTTGTTATTATTTGTTGGGCTTCTGGCCGGGTCAAGTTGAGTCGGATTAGGGCAAAATTTTCAAAAATAAGGCTTGACGCTTCAACTAACCTCGAGTTAGAGTGGGGCGAGCCTAGGTCTATTGTCATCCTTAGTTGTATTCGCAAGAAAAAACAATCACTTGCTAATGCTTGATTATATAAAAGAAAATAGATTAGAATAAGATAATTGGACTTGTCATGCAGGTTTTGATTTTATATATTTTTAAAATTTTATTTTAATTTCTATTTGTTAAATAAAAATAAAATTATACTTTTTTTTAAAGTAAACAAAACCGCGCAAAACAATGATCAGGAAGGCATAACAAATCTAACCCAAGCCGATAGGGTTGCCCTATACACCCGGTTCCTACTAACCTTTCCCCATTAATGTCTGAACTATCAGAAATGTCAAAAGCTAAAATGAAATCTAAAAATGAAGGACTAACATTCCAGTGATGCAGGTTTGCATGTAATAAGGCTACCTGTGCAAGAGAATGAGTCGCCTTATTGGCAATCCTACTCGTCTAATGAAGGGACAAATGAAGGAAGTGTCGCTTGAGTGAAATACAATCAAGAGCCAAAATTCCAATCTCAGAAAGATTTGATGACGGATCTGAAATAGCTTGAACAGCCGTCAAACAGTCATACTCCAAAATAACATGATCAATACGTTTTTCCTTTAACCAAGATAGGACTTCCCTTATCGACATAAGCTTAACGAGAACTGGATCAAGCCGAAAAGGATAATGACCCGAGAGGGCAGCAACAAAACGCCCTCTATCATCTCTGAGAATAGCAGCAAACCCTGAAAAATAAAATTATACTTGATTATTAATATTATTAATATTTTTATATTTTTATTATTGATAATAATTAAATTAAATAATTAATTTTGTGAAATAATTGAGTAAATAGTTATATTTTAATTTCTTATACAACCTTTTTGTGTATGACCCATTAGATTCTTAAGTATGTAAGCAATTGATATAAATTATAATCTTAAGTTATACTTTGAATTAAATAAATTAGACTTTTTAAATTTATTTTTTATTATTTAATTAAATAATTTGCATCAATATATCAAGATTGCCGTCTAACAACATTAACTATCCAAATATTAAAAACGTTAAATTTATTTTAACTAACCCTTTTGTAGATCGTTTTTAGATAATTCATCCTTTTATTACATAATTTTCTGGTTAAACAAAGTATAGACTCAATCTCCACTTTATTTAAATCCAACCATTAGTAATTAATTCTTTTAATGATATTTGTATTCAATTTTTAAAATGTCATCACATCTTAATCAAAGATTTCTCATATTAATAGTAATTAAGAATAATAAAATATTCTCTTTAATTACTTTAAAGCTTTTAAAACTAATGTTTTTATATTAGCCATTCAACTACTTTCCTATAATATACATGAGATTGATTACTTTCATCATAATATGTACTAATATTTCTGCATATTAGCCATTCAACTACTTTCCTATAATATACATGAGATTGATTACTTTCATCATAATATGTACTAATCTTTCTGCTATATTGATGCTTAATGATACAAACCCTAAGCATAAAACACTTAAGACTCAAAAAAATCACAAGATAGAAACCCCAAGAATCGTTTGATAATTTAGTTTTGAATCCAACCCTATACAAACTTGTCGTATAGAATTGAAGTTATAATGAATGAAAGCCTAATTAACCTTCACCGAACACTACCAAGTAGAAAAAAAATCATAGGTTGATCACCACAAGTTTCCTCAATTAGATTAGATTGAGTTCCTAGGTAAAGAACTAAGAACAAGGCTCCTCACAATTAAAGAAACGCAATTTTTTATTAATCCAATTCTAAATAACAAAGTAAAGTACAACCGTTTATATAGGCTTAATAAAATCTAATGACAGAATAGAAATCTTAATGATACAAGGAAACATATTATCATTGTCTATTTTGACAACTATTGACCGTAATCAAAAATAGGAAATCGAATCAATTAGCTACTAATAGGAATCTTGTTACTGCTAATGGGAATCTTGTTACAATCTGGTTAACTTTTTTGTTTTACTAAAATACGAAATCCTAAAACAATAAGGAAACTAAATATTTGACTTTTAATATAACTAAATTATTTGCTCAAATAAATGATTAAACAATCTTGGAAATATTGAACAGTTATATGCTTCTTTGAATTCTGGAAGTTCTAGACTTTTGAGACATTAATTGATGCTAGAAATGCACTTAGCAAACTTAAGCTTGTTGGACTTAACTTAAAGCAATGCAAAACATTGACTATTTTTGAAACTCCAATTGATTCTACTTTGGTATGCTCTTAATCTTGCTACTTAGATACAAGTGTTAGTAAATCTTCCTTCAGTCTCTTGGTTCTTGATCTAGACATTGGACCTCCTATGCCTTCTAAAGCATTTCGGGAGTGCTCAACATTAAAGGCTGGTACTTGATCCCCCTTATTTTCTCCCTCCTCAAAAGGATTCGTCCTTGAATCACCTGCGTCACATAAAGAAAGATCAATAATATTGAAAGTAGCAATAATATTACCATAAGAACTTGGTAAAGCAATTTTATAATCATTTTTGTTGATTTTCCCTAAAACTTGAAAAGGTTTGTCCCTCTTGGCTACAACTTAGATTTCCTTTGTTCAAGAAATTGCCCCTTCCTAAAGTGCACCTAAAATTAATCACCAGGTTTAAAAGAAACCTCAATTGGCCCTTTGTTTGTTTGCCTTGTATACTGCTTATTAGCCGATGATTTACTGTTTGACACATTAGCTAGTTGATGGTCTAATTGCTGCCATACTATTCATTCTATTTCATTTTTTATTTTAGGTTAAGATAGCTAAACTAAACCTTTAAGCTAGCAGAACCCTATAACAATGTAACATATTGGTTTGTGCATTATATACTTACACTAGTTTACCATAGTGATATATTAGTTGATCATTGTCTTTAAAAGAAAGATACTTTATGAACCAAAAGTTTGTGTAGGAACATTGGTTGATATATTCATCAACCAATGTCAAATATTAATAGGTTAATGTCATAAAAACTAGCTAATATGACTAGTTTTTGTTTATAGTGACCATTGTAGGTTATTTGGAGTTTATGAGTTAAGGGAAGAATCTTAGGCATTAGAGGGAGTTTGATGAAGACTTTGAGAGAGTTTCACTATATTAATTTGTGTGTGAGCATGATATGAGCCCTTAATATACTATGAGATCAAGAAAGGAGTTCTTGATTTGTATTTGAGTGATTGAGATATTTACAAGCAATTGAATCATTTAGGGTTTCTCTTCACTTATAAAAAAGAATATTGTAAAAGGGTTCCTCTTCATCCTAAAAAATGAAGATATGTAAGGGTTCCTCTTCACTTAAAGGAAGATGCATGTACAAAAGTCTTCTCTTCACCTATTGAAAAAGACGATAATGAATTTCTATATTGATTTTAAGGAGTAGACGTAAGTCAAGTTTTTGGGTTGAATCATTATAAATTAGTTTTGTCTCTCTTTCCATACTCTCTTTTATTATTCTTGTAATTGTTTTATATAAATTTGTCATAACCATTTATTAGACTAGGCAATTTATTCATTAGTAATTTACAAATAAGGTAAAAAGTAAGAACATACCATTCATCCTCCCTTCTCTTATGTACCATCCAGGAACCAACAAATATTATATTAGAGTTCTAGTTAAAGAAGAATTAGTAAACTTTTCCACTTAAAATAGAAATAGTAATTTAGAGTTATATTTGAAATAGTATCAATAGTTAGTCTTCTAATTTAAGTAAGAATACTTGCTACACTTCTAGTTAAGATGTTTATCATGTTTTTAATGTTCATCATTTATATGGAATGCTTCACATTAACAAAAACATATTTGAATTTCCAAAATTCGTTGTGATTGCTTAAACATATTTTTCTTTTAACTTCAAAATTTATTAAAGAATTTCTTCTTTGTGAGAACTTAATTATTGGTTCTTAGGATCAACAGCCCAACTTCTTAAAATTTTGGTTTATATTTAGTTTTCTTGGTACTATTTCAATTTTATTTATGAGTTTTTTTTATAATTTATTTCTTGATGAGTTCACATCAACAACAAACTATAATTGCTCTTATTAGTTAAATTACTTATGTTTTAAAAACATTTCATCTAGATAGCAAGCTAATTCTTAAAAATCTTTACTATTATTTGGCTTTGATTTTATGCTTATGAAGTTGTTCATAAAATTTGAAAATGTTAGGACCAAACCTAGTTTTGCTTTTAATTTCTCTTAATTAATATTCCAAAATGGAAAACAAGTTTATTAGGCTACTAAGCTAGGTTTTAAGGTATAATGAGAACTTGATCTTGGACATGTAACAATTAGGAATGACAAAAGGGCTTGAGCCTAGCTTAAATCAGTCCAACCTAAAGTCAATGAGTTTAGACTGAGTTAGTAAGATTTCAGGTCCAATTCAAGCTCTTTTATATATATATAATTTTAGGCATTGGGATAAGTTGTGCTTGGACTTTACAACTTGGCCCAATTTGAAGACCAAAATTCTTTTATATACAAAACAACATTATTTTGTTTATATAACAAAAAGATGTAATTTTTTATATTGATAAATAATTATGTCTCCTTTAGTCAACTACTCTCTGTCTCTCATCTCTCCTTACTTTAGCTAGCCATCTATGTCTCTCTTTATACCTATTACATGTTGTGATGTTGCCTAGTTTTCTTGCCATCGATCTTGGTAAACTCATTTATTACTTTAATTCATGTTTTAGGTCTAACATCTTGATACTAAGCATCTTGATACTAATTTTGTCTTAGGCCAAATCATCTTTATTTTTATTATCTATTTATATGTGATTTATGTGTATGCCTTTTATGTTTTAGGCATTTCGACTAGTGAAAACTAGTCTAAATTTTTTATGATATTGTGATTTTGATAACTTTTTTTAACACAACTCAAAAGTCTTTTTTACCTTACTATGACCAATATGGTTGGCTTTGGCACATAAAGTAGGTTTTTTTTCATGCTAGAACTATAATAGAAACATCTTTAGTGAACATATATAAACCTTACAGTTTTTATAATTGAACAAATGCCTTGATTCTAATATTTGTAGTAATTTACCATATAGGTTTAATTGACACGGTTAATTACTGACTTTTTTTTTGGAATCTATCTCACCTATAATTGTACTTATGAACACTTTGCCTGTTGTACATTTCATTTTCTAGTGTTGTAAGAGTTTTATCTTTTTCTTATTGCAAAACTAGCTTTACTACATTAAATTTAAGGCATTCTAGTATTCAAATTAAAGTGTTTAAAAGTCAAAGTCACTTTAGTATATATGTTTCTAGAAAACGATTCTAGTCTTTAGTTGTTTTGAAAGTCAGCATTATAAGTTAATTTCTATTGTTGAAGCATTTATAGTAGACAAATATTGTAAACTTCCTTAATATAATTATTTTATTCTTCTATATGTGGAAGCACATTTTTAATGTTTGGATGTATATTAACTACTTGATGACTATCTTCCTTTATGATTAATCATTATGGTAGGGAACATTTTCTTATTACATTTAGGGAAGGAGTGAAAATCATTAAAATTATAAGTTGGAAGTTTGACTAATGTGAAATTTATTATATGTTGCTTTTTTATACACTTAATAGTCCTCTTAGTATAAGTTAAGACACAATTGATTTATCCTTTTCATTTGTTTCTTTGATGAGTTTAAGGGGAGTAAATATTTAATATTAGAACTTTTTTCATTGTAGCACGAGTTAACTCAGCTCTCAAGTATATACATTCTTATAATCATATTAGCCATTTTCTTGCAACGCTAAGAATTTTAACAAACTTTCGCAATCTTTATTTAAGTGTTCTCTTGTCATTCAAATATTTCTCCGATCTTAAATTTTGTGAGAAAATGTGAGATTTATCTAATCTAAAATAATTCATATACATCTTTAGAGGTTACATTTTATTGTTTATTGTAAACTGTCTATTTCTCTTTAGGAAGTTTAGTTTGCATTTTCATACAGCTTTGAATGATTATATCATAACCTCTTTTTTTATTATGTCAATTATGTTATTTTCATTCTTTAGTATGCATGATAGCAAAAGACTAAATATAGGTTTAGAGAATATCAATTTATATTTATCTTCATTCTTTAGTTTGCATTATGTTAGTTTAAATATATTCATTCTTTATTTTGAATGATATTGGTTTAAATATTCTTTAGCTCAAATTGGTTTCATCGTTATTTTGTTTATAGTTGTTTTAGATCGATGAAGTTAATCCTTCAATTACACCAACCAGTATAATAGAGGGTTTTAATCTAGTAACTAGTTATATACTAAGTGAAGAAACAATTAAAATTGAAGGAACCTTTTTGTTGGAAATAATAAGTAATATTTTGAATCACTTTATAAGGACTAAATCAAGGGATATAATTGATAAGGCATACTGCAGGTATTGCTATAAGATTTTAGCTAAATACTTTAAAGGTGAAACATCTCATTCAAAAAGGCATATGAAGTCTTGTAATAAAAGAAAGATGGTATCAGGAAATCAAAACTTTTTAACTCCTAATTTAATTAAAGGAAAAAGTAAACTGAATATCATGACTTATGATCTTAAGAAATGTAATCATTTGCTTAAGAACGTGATCATAAGGAATGAATATCCACTCTCTTTTGTGGATAATCAAGACTTCAAGATGTTTTCTACCTAACTTCAGTGACCTTAAAGATGTTATCTCGTAATAACAGGAAGAAAGACATCTTCAAATTTTATGAAGAATAAAAGAATTTGACATTAAAGATGTTGTTAATTAATCACATATTAGTTGCCATTACATCAGACATGTGGATGGATAAAAATAAAAAGATACGTTATATGGAAGTGACTAAGCATTAGTTTGACAATTGTTGGACTTTTAGTAGTCAAACTTTGAGGTAAATAATATTCTTTATTTTTATTATCATTTGTTCTTTGATTATATCATAATTGATAATTGATTATATTTTTAAATGATAGGTTGATTTATATTGTGATGTCACATATAAGTGAGAGGTTAATAAATATATTGGTCAATTTCTTGATGGATTATAACATCAACACAAAGCTGTCAACCATAACTTTGGATAACTATAGCCCGAACGATGATATAATTAACAAAGTTAAGCCAATTTACAAGTAGGGGTTTACTAATGGGTGATAAGTTTTTCGTATGCATTATTTTATATATAGAGCGAATTTGATAGTGAAAAAGAGCTAATAAAAAAATGGGTACATGCAATCTAGAATAGCATGGTGTATTAAAGTGTAACACCTGAATGGATTAAAAAACTTAAAGGAACTACAAGAGAACTACATAGTCCATATAGTAAGAAGTTGGTTTAGGATTGTACAATTATGTAGAATTTTATAATGCTAAAGTTGACAATTAACTATATTGAGGTGTTTATTAAGTAATATTGTGACAATTATTGATGTGTAAGACTTGAGGTATGAGATGGAGGCCAATCAAGTTTTTGTAGGGAGCTATATGGTGATCAAGTTAAATAACATATTGATATCATTAGACAACTTTGGTACGATATGTTTAATAACTATCAATCAAAAATGGGCAAAAAATTGGATCACAATAGTCTAATATTTGCTTCATCTTTTATTGATACAACATTATCAAGCAAAGTTGGAATATTGGGTCTTCTTTTTAATGAATTTATAAAGGAAAAAGGCTTAGAATTACTTATATTATGATGGAGTTAGATAATTCATTGGAAGTATATATTGTGACTGTAGCTGAGGAATATTATGGTGGGAGTCGAATAGAGCTCAATATCTAAGTATGTAAGCAATTGCAAGAGATCTATTAGTAAGTCTAGTATCTATTGTTATTTTTGAGTATGCTTTTAGTAATTATTAGTATAATAATGAGCCTCATTGTAGTCGAATTTATCCTAAAATTATAAAAAGCCCTTATATGTGCCCGAAATTGGTTAGGTACTAAAAATTTTCAATGTAAACTTTATACTTTATGGTGTATTAATTTTTTACTTGAATAATTTTAATAATCATCTATCATGATTTCTTATATTGTGATAAGTGTAGAGAATATGAACACAGTGGAGACCATTCATCTAAATGAAGGTTTTTTTTAAAAAAATGCACTATGATAAATTTATATCAATTTGTTAATTATCATACATTCATTTTATAAACTTATTGCATAATTGGATATGATTTATATAAGGATTTTTTATATGTAGATGAAGTGGTGCAAACTATTATGAACAAAAATACCAAACCATTGGCAACATACAAAAATCATTGTTCTACATGCTTGTTAGTATCTACTTTGTCAAACTTAAATGATTATTATGTATACAAAAGAAATTTTAAACATAAATATTCCAAAATAAAATATTATGCATAAATTTAAATGTCAACTTTCAATCAAATGCATTGATAAACGATTATTTGACTACATTTATATACCTATATTTAACGTACTTGTTATTTAATAGTTTTATAGTATTTTTGGTACTTAAATTGCTTCAATTGTGTAATGTCTAATTTTTCCAGAGTATGCTTAGGGTTTAACCCTAAATTAAATATTGTATATACATGTATAACATTAGCATAGATACACGAATTAATATTTGTGCACATTAAAAGTTAGCATATGCACTCAATTGACTTATTTTGGAGTATGAAAAATATTAAGTGATCATGATGTGAATTGTGATTTGGTATGTCTTGAATTTTGGTATGTTCAGATTTCAATTAGTAAATTGGGATTAAATGTTATTAATTGGGAGATTAATGGATTAAATGTATATTTGGATTGGGACAAATGCCAAGTGGTAGGATAAATTGATACATGAAAAATTAGGGTGATTAAGCCTAAAATTGAGTGACATTTGGCATAGGTAAATTGGTGACAGATGGACTAGTAATTAAATGACAATTGAATCAATTAGTATGTGACAAGTGGACCAATCTTGGAGTGACATGTGGACTGATTAGTAGGAGACAAATGGCAGTATAATGAGTGGATTAGTGGCAGCATAATTGTTGAACAAATGGCTAGCATGCTTTCAGATATATGGTGAGTTTAGAAGTTGACAACTAGCATGATGATGGAGCAAATTCCAACATCAATGTTTCTGTTGATTCCCTCACTTTTGTGCACCGAAATTGCTTCAAATTTCCTCTTTATTTTTCCTGAACCCTAGCCAAATTGCTACACTAAAACTAGCTTTTGACCTTACACAAAATAGCCAAAAAAACTAGCCGAACGTTACCTTCATCTTGCTGTCTAAAATCCATATGTTTTTATCTGAAGTTTGTGATGAATTTTGCTTGCATGGAGACTTGATTTAATCTGAAGTTTAATAGAAAGCCTGATAAGTAAGTGACAATATGAGTTTTATGGCCTGTCAAATGATATAAGAATGATGCTTGAATTGGAATGAAATGCATGTGTTATTGGTGAAGATATGTGTTGGAAAATGTTGCATGAACTTGGAAGTTTTTCTGATTTGTTTTTGGTATATGAAAACCGTGGGATATAGATTGATTCATGGATGAATTAGGTCTAGATTTGAAGTACAATGAAGGTAGATTTATTCCAAAGAAAGATGTTAATTTGATGTTCTTGAAATGGGAAAGAACTAGGACTATATGTATAATAATGTCAAAGTTTCTGGTTTGATAATTTGTGAGCTCTTAATTGAATAATTTTGAACTGGAATAGGAGAGGTTATTGATGAGGAATTGGAGTATGATTTAGGCCTAATAGAGGAATAATTGATGAACTATAAAGAGGCTATTTAACTTTGGTATAAAGTGTTAAAAAAACTAGAAAAATGAAAGAAGAATGGTTGGAATATGTTAGCTATAATGTTTTTACTAAACATGCATCGGTATTTTGGCCATACCTTTATCTACAGATATCCAAATGGGATGATGTTAAGTTTAGATTAAACTAAAGACATATGAATATATTTTGCATGGAGGAATCGAATTTTAGTTCTGTCTCTAAGAGTTTCAAAATTTGGCATGAAGTTGAGTTTTGGATTCTGTCACTTATTGAGAATAGTCTGTAGTATTTTGGGCATAACTCTAGGAATAATGAACAAAATTGAATGAAATTTAGTTCATTAGAAACTTAAGACATAAAGGAACATTTGTTTAGAAGAACATGTTATCTATAAACCTCACTTTCTATGTCATAATGGCCATACAAAATTGACCCGAAACTTATCCTGAGAAAATCTAGAAAAACTAATGAAGGAATTGGATGGAAACTTTTGGATAACCCATCCCCCGATTGTGGGAAGCCATATACGATTATGGAAATTGCATGGAAGTAAAGAAAATGTTCTTTTGTGTGATTCTTGAACCAATTAAGGATGTGCATTCTTTATGATGCCATTTAAGAGATTATGTTTGCTCTAACATACCATTGTCATATGATATGTTCTTGAATGTCCTCTGGATGTTTGAGTATATATTCTATAGTAGTGGGATGTTACAAAGTGTGTTTATAGGTGATTATTGCCTTTATGGACCAAAAAGACAAGAATAAGACAAATTCATGACATGTAATAAAGATTTGAAGCAACTTGAAGATACACGACCATATACAGTAACTATGTAAGTATCTATAAATGTGTAAGATTTGAAGAATTCTGTCTTTGGTCATGTAGAGTTACATGCTCATGTATATTGATATACACAGTTGTGTATATTACCTGTGTAAGTCTGTGTGCTTGTGTAAAATCATGAATTCAAGTATTTTTGGGGATATACAGTCACCCATACGCTTGTGTATGTTGACTGTGTATATCCTAAAAATCTTAGTTTTTACTATAAAAGGACGTGAATGGAGGCAAACCAAAAGAAGGCGAGTTTTAAAGAGTTTTAAGTCATAAGAAACATAGAGAGGCGACAATTCTGATCAAAGAACAAGGAAAATACGAAGAATACATAAGATTGCAAGGAGATCCATTGAAAAGAGAGATTTAGAATTATGATTTCTTTGTTTTCTAGTTATTATTCTGCATATTTGTCTTTGGTTTTGTTTTCTATGGATAGGAACTAATTTGTTTAGTGCCTAGGTCTAATGAACCTTAAGTTGTGATAACAATATGATTTGATCTTTTATTTAATACAATTATATTGATTGACTTATTGCGATTTAATTATATGTTATATTTTTGTTCTAACATATGTAGAACATTAGTTCATGATTTGATTTCATATGATTGAGATTGAGATTGAGAACTCTTTTTAAGTAAATAGATCTCCCATAATTGGAAAGAATTGCATCCAAACCTGGAGATAGGTCAACATAAATCCTTTGGATTAAGGTCAAACCTAAAAATAAAAGTCATGAATCAACAATGCAATCCTAGAGGTTTTAACTAGACAGATTTCTATTAATTAACAGATGGATTAGTTTTTAATAATCTTAAGAAAGATATTAACATAAGGTAGGAATTTTCATGGTCTAATAATCAATAATTTAATTGCATGATAAAGGGTTAATATTCAAAGATTCTTAGTGGGATTCATCACCTAGGTACTATCTATTTGATATCGACTTTTCCAAGTATTTTCCTCTGTCTTAAGTTCATTATTGTTCAATCTTAGCATAGTTTATTCGTTTATTTTAATTTTTAATTAAAATTTTCAATTGGATTTGACAGTTAGATAATAGAAAAAGGATAATTACTAGTACTTACAGTCCTCACAAGATTAACTCGTACTTGCATGTGCTAGCTATAATTACGTCATGCACTTGTGGTTTTAACATTGGTAAATTCTTATAAGTGTATAATTAAGTGAAGTTTGATTAAACTCAATTTTAAATCAAATTATTTGGACTAGATTGAGCTTTGAATTGACTAAAATATTACTAGGCTTAAGTTCAAGTTGTATGATTCAAGTATGATTGAATCTTAAATCAGGTCTATGCCAAAATAAAAATTTTGAACTGGTCCATATAATTGATAGTTCAAGCTTAACTTGATATATTTCCATTACTGCATGATTCAAGTTTGATTGAATATTGAGTCAAGTTTATGCCAAAATAAAAAATTTTAAATGGGCTAAGATTATAGGCAACTTGAACCCAACCCAATACATTTCCATCTTGAACAACAATTAAAACTTAAACTCTTATTCATTTCTAAATCAAATTATAGATGGTTTACAATATAATGGTTGTTAGTCTATCTATTCTTATCTCAAAATCTTCCTCCCCTCTTGCATTGTCAAGTTACAAATTTCTAAGGCTAAGAGTCTTCTTGTAAAGTAAAAAGTTTATAACCAAGACTAGTAAATTATTGTTAATACCATGGTTCCTAAAAAATTAGTTATTACTTTCTTTAACAATTCCCATCAAATTTACAATTATCAAAACATATTAGGTGAAATGTTAGCATATCATTGGCTACTAGTTACCAAATCTTCTATAACAAATTTATTTATTCTTTCTATATAATATATTTTCTTAACAAATTGAATTTTTGTTGAGAAGTACTTTTTCATAATAAATTTGTAATGCTTATGACTGTTGTTGTATTCATAATCTCTAATTTCCTTGTTTCCCTTATCTTAATTTATTTTTAAGACATTGATCCCTGTTAAGTTACATAGTTTTAAGTTGTACCCTCTTTTGGTTTATATCCTACAACTAATCGATTGATTGTAGTTTTAGTGACATATTTATTTAAAAGAATTCTTTATCTTATATATATTTAGATGTATATGATAAATTCTATGAAATACATATACATTACAAATGAAATTATGATGAAATCATAATTATGAGATTCATATTGCATTTATGTATGATCCTTAAATTGTTATATTAAGATTGAACAAAAGACTAGCACAAGTTATACTTCTTCCTTATGAAAGAAGTAGTTGATCTCACAAACTAAAATGTGAAGATACTTAAACAAATGTATGAATATTTGTTAGAGAACATGCTCACTGAATATGACCGATATGAGAATTTCATTTAGAACATTACTAGTATATTTATGAAAATTCTCAATGTGATGATTATATAAAAGATTATATGTAACATCCCGTTACCCATGGTAAGGCTAGAATAGTAAATTATGAGAAATTTATGTGGAATTAGGAAAAAGTACATCATGCATAAGTTAATTGTGACATACACATTTATTTTGCACATTCATATGATTGTATATGCATTCATTGGCATTTATAGGTAAATTGGTTTATAAATGGAAATTGTGGATTTAATTGGTGAATTATTTTGAGCTGAAAATTTATTTGGTGATAATAGTTATTATTTCAGAATTTTTGGTGAATTATGGATTAACTATCTTGAAAATTAAATTTAGTGTATATTAGAGTTTATTCCGCATTTTTGGAGACATTTCGGATATTTTGGAAATTTATCCCAAAAAAAAGGTATTTTAGATTAGAAAAATATTGAAATAAGGGATAAATAGAAGTGTGACAATTGTATTAGAAATTAATTGACAAATGGATAAATATTGGAGTGACAAATGGATCAAATGATATGTGACAAGTGGACCTAAAGCTATGAGACAAATGGTAGCTTATCTAGTGGACAAGTGAAAGACATGCATTGGAGACATGTGTTGAAGCACTAATAAAACACCTAGGCAAAAAAAAAGAGAAAGGTTTTTGCAGCCATTTTACTTGGGTTCACCGAAACCTTCTTTCTTCATCTTCCCTCCTATTTTCTCTCCCCATTTCTGAAATTTTGCTGAAGTATAAACAAGTAAGTTACATTGATGTTTTAATGTTTTAATAGATGCATGTATGAATGGTGTATGTTTTCATGGTTGTAAATAAATGCTTGCATGAGTTGTTGTAAGAGGAAGCATTTTGGTGACGAGAGCATGGAGGTTGAAGTTTGAATTTTGAATCTTGGATTCTTGGTTTGTTGTAAGTTGTTTAGTTGAAAAGAAGATAGGAAAGTTGGTTTATGCAATGGATGCAGTATTTAGAAGGTGAAAAAGTGAGAAAAAATATGGGTTTTCTGTTAGGACCCAATCTCAGGAACCGGATCCCAACCGGAAAACGGAAACGGAAACAAGCAAACAAAATCAAAAGCAGACATCGAAAGAACGGATTCTTTTCGAATTCGAAGCGGAACGAAACGGAAGCAAATGCCGACATCCAAAAGCGCAAATCTTAGGAAACGAAAAGTTGCGTTGGAACCTTAGACTAAGCCAAACCAAAATCCGGTATAATTTTTTTTTATATACATTTCTGTTCTCTTTCTCTTTATTCAAACTCATTCAAAACATAACCAATCCATACAATTTCCTTTTTGGAAACTCATCCTCGTACAAATTTCACTTCACTTAATTCTTCTTAATCATGCAATAACTTAAAAGTTCATCGTTGAACTAAACACTTATCTTTAACAAACTAACTTCTTATTCTATTTCTTATCTTAACCCGATTTT
>JAOTAX010000002.1:36212033-36222362 GCA_025629825.1 Erythroxylum guanchezii
TTTGTGTACATTCACTACTCCCATCTATAAAATTTTGTTAACTTTGTAGACAAGTTTGCAACTTCAGTTCACTGAAAAGTGGAAAGTGAAATTGTGAGCATGTCTTCTGGTTTTTAAATTGCTTTGTTGATATATCTTTTGCATTTATTATTGCATCTATATAAGCCTGTTAATGTCTTATAGAAGTTTGCACTTCCATGGGATAAAAAAAAAGAGAAATGAAATATATTGCTACATTTTAGGTTGCTTGGGTGACAAAATCGGGCAAGTCTGATTTGGAAATTCCTATTGCGATTCGTCCAACTAGTGAGACAGTCATGTACCCCTACTACTCTAAGTGGATAAGGGGACACCGAGACTTGCCTTTGAAACTGAACCAGTGGTGCAATGTTGTCCGTTGGGAGTTCAGCAATCCTACTCCATTTATCAGGTATGATATTTTGATTCAAGTCAATACTGAACTTCTGGTTATATTTTGTCCATACGTTTTTTTTTAAGTTTTAGGTTATCAAAAGTGTCATGTTATGCTAAAATATAGCTCTCAGGTACCTTTTCGTCAGAGCTCTGTTAAGCTTTTGGTTTATGCTTGTATTGATACTTCCGGTAGATTTTGCTAAAGAACGCATTATTTTCATTTTCTTTGGGAGATATGAGAACTATCCATTGTTACCAACATGCACATTGAGTTTTTGGGTGAGTTATTTGTTTATTGTTTACCGGATATATAGTGAACATCTTGGTCTGTATCTCCTAACCCCTTCCACATTTGTATGCTTAAAACACTTCATGAGTTCCTCTACCTTTTCAGGAGCCGCGAATTCCTTTGGCAGGAAGGTCATACTGCATTTGCAACAAAGGAAGAAGCTGATGAAGAGGTATAAGATTTGGGAATTCAACTCAACCTTTTAAGATGGTGACAATTTTCTAAAAAAATATTTTTCTTTCTTGTTTCATTTATCTTACAAAGTTCACGAAAAAGGTCAGTTCACTAAGTCTAGAAGACTCCATCAATTGAAAATTTTAGTTCTTTTATTTATCTCACATCACATTGGAGCCTATCCAAGGACCTTTTAAATTTGGAGTTACAGTATATATTTACTCCTTATTTGGTGATGACTTTCATGTAGCACATCTTGGTATATTCTCAGTTTGCAGTTTTTGTTAACAATGTTCTTATTTGTTTGATATAGTTTCTATTTGCCTTTTTTTTTGTTTTTTAAAGTTCCATGATATTTGAAAATGAAAAAAAAGAATATTTAGAAGAATTTACGAAGCCAAATTTTTTTTCTAACATTTGTTGTTACTTTAAAATCATTTCCTACCACAACTTTAATTAACTGTCATGTTTCATTCTTTGTCAAGACTTATTATTTTCATCTCCAATGGGATATTGGATATTGTTGGCTACCAACAACTTTCTGATGAACAGCTGGTTAAATTTATTCATAACATGGATTCTTTTACTCAAATAATCATATTTTAAAGTGCTTTTCACTACCACACTTTGCAATGCTCCATAAAAGAAAACCAGAAACCAAAATTGCTGGACCTGAAGCCAAAAGGAACAGAAACTAAACTGGCCATCAGCTCTTTGTTTCTGTTTCCTTTCACCAGAAACTAGTTTGTCACTCTGGTAACCACTGTACATGCTCTAAATTTTCCTTGTTTACTTGCTTCTATCTTTGTTGAAGAATGATTTTTCTGGTTTTGGAATTTTCATCATTCAGATTTTAATTATCTTACGTCTTATATATAACTGATTTAAGAGTAATTACTATGTTAAGGTGCTTCAAATATTGGAATTATACAGACGCATATATGAAGAGTTCTTGGCTATTCCTGTTATAAAGGGTAAGAAAAGTGAGATGGAGAAGTTTGCTGGTGGACTTTATACAACAAGTGTCGAGGTATTTATCTTACTGATCAACTGGACATGGACAATGCAGAAATTCTGAGCAGATGTATATTATTCTCAATATCTTCCTAGGTCAATACATAGGTACAAGTATATATAGAAATAAAGAGGGCTATTCTAGGAAACTAATATCTGTACATAGTATCCTAATATCTGTACATAATATCCTAACTGATTTGATTTGCAAACTTTTAGGAGTCAATAATATCTAGGAGATATCCAGCTGGATATTTCCAAACACTTCCCCTCAAGCTGGCTTGTATATGTCATCCATAGCCAACTTGGTAACCAGAACATTAAACTGCCTCTTGTGTAATCCCTTTATGAGAATATCGGCTACTTGTTGTGATGTTGGAATATAGGGAACACAAATTAATCCTTTTTCGATCTTCTCCTTGATGAAATGCTTGTCAACCTCAACATGTCTTGTTCTATCATGAAGAACAGGGTTGTGAGCAATTGAAATTGCAGCTTTGTTGTCACAACACACCTTCATAGGGACTGAAATAGGAATTTGCAGTTCCTCTAGTACCCTTTTAATCCATAAAAATTCACAAATTCCATGTACCATTGAATGAAACTCAACTTCAACACAGCTTCTTTCAACAACACTTTGTTTCTTATTCCGCCAAGTTACCAAGTTACCACCAACAAATGTGCAATAACCTGAAATTGATCTTCTATCAGTTGCACTCTGGAACTGCTGTCGCCTGTAACCAAATTAATATCAACTCTAGCAATGAGAAATGTAGTTAGTGAAGAGTTGAGATCGTTCCCACGAGGAATTTTAACGGTAAAGGTTATACGAGTTTAAAACTAAAACAAATTGGGGGGGGGGGGGGGGTTTAATTCATGTAAATTTAAGAAATTAAAAATGGCAGAAATCAAAAATTAACAAAAATAATCATATATGGAAATTCAGTAAACAAATCTTAGTTTCGGGTCACCTATGTTATCAAACCAATATGAATCATCGATATAGAACTCAGTCCATTAACAAACATTCATTAGGTGATGTTTTCTCTTAAGATTAAATAAATAGAAACATGCATTCTAAACATTCATATTAGTCAACAACTTATATATGATCTTAAGTTTAATTGATTAATATCTTTAAGAACTAAGAAACCAATGAACAAGACAACACATGTGCGACATGCATTTAATCAAATTAAGCATCTTCTTAGAATTTCCAAATTCTAACGTAAAGATGGTAATCCTAATTGCCACTTTAGATTAGCAAAATTGAACGTCAAATCTTACTAATCTGGCTATAAATTAAACAAATTAATTCCTACTTGTGCACCCTAGAAATCAATCAATTCAATCATGAAAAGTAATTTGGAAGACATTTAATATTCATCAATGAAATAAACTTTATTTAGAAATCTCACACATACTGGATGATAACTTGGTTCCCTTTAAGCAAGAAGAAAGATTTAGCTAGTCATAACAAAAGTAAAAACCAACAGAAGAATAGCAAAATACAAAGTCTCCATTCCTAGTCTTTTTCCAGAAAAATACGAAAATCCTAAAAACCAGAAAACTGTTGAGGGAACGTTAAAAAAAAAAAAACTCTTTCGAAAATGTAAACAGTGAATGTGTTTTTAATGATTTTCAATGTCCTCCCTCTTCCCTCCTATCGTAATCTTTAGCAGATACACTCTTCACATATTCAGTTCGCAGATCCCCATCAGCAAGGCAACAACTTGATTCCCAAAATCATAAATTTCTTAGGTGGATCGAATCTGATTTCAAATCAGATTCTGCAAATAATTTTTTTTCTTGCACTTGCCCACGCTTAGTCAATTATTTTTCTGCCAGCTGGAAATTCGATTTGTCTTTACTTTCCTTGCATCTTTTTGATTCAATTTCATCTTTCATGTGTTGAAAATCATTTGAGAACAATTAAGAAATAAGTCCATTAATTTTGAAAAATAATTTCAACACATTAAAGAGATTTATATCCAAAATTAGCACAAAAATGACAATTTAACACACTCCCTGCCCAATTAGCATCAGTATAGACTTCGACTTGAAGATTGTTCCGCTTTCAAAACATTAAACCTTGTCTGGGAGTTCCTTTTAGATATCGTAGTATCCTGTATACAACATCCAAATGTTCTTGACCTGGAGAATGCATAAATTGATTTACTAAGCTCACGACAAAAGCTATATCAGGTCTAGTGTGTGACAAATATATTAATCTCCCAACCAGTTGCCGGGATCTCTCCTTATTAATAATATTTTCAGGTTGAATTGGTCTAAGATTTACACCAATTTCAACAGGAGTATTGGCTGCCTTGCATCCTAGTAATCCGATCTCATTCAATAGGTCCAGAATATATTTCCTTTGATTCACAAATATTCCATCCTTTGATCTAGCAAACTCCTTTTCAAGGAAGTATTTGAGGGGTCCAAGGTCTTTAATTTCAAATTTTTTGGCTAATCTCTTCTTCAACTCTACCATTTTGGATACATCATCTCCTGTTATGATGATGTCATCTATGTAAATAATAAGAATAGATATCATACCTGTCTTGGACCGCTTGTAGAACAAGGTATGATCATCTTGACTTTGAGAATAGCCGTAGCTCTTCACAGCCCTTCCAAATCTATCAAACCATGCTCTAAGGGACTGTTTTAGGCCATATAATGACTTCTTTAGCCTGCACACCTTATTTCTCCCATAGGTAGCCTCAAATCCTAGAGGTAGGCTCAGAAAGACTTCTTCTTCTATGTCTCCATTAATGAATGCATTTTTTACATCTAGTTGATGTAAAGTCCACTCAAAATTTACAGCCAAGGATAACAATACCCTAATAGTATTTACCTTTGCAACAGGAGCAAATGTCTCTTGGTAGTCAATACCATAGGTCTGAGTGAACCCCTTAGCCACTAATCTTATCTTCAGCCTTTCCACACTGCCATAGTCCGTTTCCTCTTTCTAAATGCTATGGGTAGGTAATTATCAGCAGAGAGATCAGTAGAAATATCACTGGTAGTTTGTGGGTCAGTCGGTATAGATTGATCATTACTAGGCACAATAAGGGGTAAAGTAGCAAATGGGTTACTTGAATTGTTCCCAGGTTCATTATTTGAGGGTTTTGCATTGTTGAGGTAGGCTGTTCTCTACTTCTCAGTTGAGTCTTCCTCTTAGTATAAACACAAAGCTCAGCATTCCGTTCCTTAGGAACGAACAGTAGTATTTATCCCCTTGTGGTTGAATCGAGATTTCTTGGCATGGATAGATTAGGAGTAGTATCTTTGGCTTCATTATCAAGAATTATATTATGATCAATAATGACAGTAGGTAGGGGGTTGGGAGTAATAGTAGCATCCCGAAAATTTTCTGCTTCATTAGAGTTCTCCACCTGAAGGAGACAACAATTTTTTGTGTTAAAGGGTTGTAGCACTTATAATCTCGTTGACTAGGAGCATACTTAATAAGGACAAAATTTTCAGCTCTTGGATCTAGTTTTGAGTTTCCCCTAGTCAGGTTGTGATCATACACTGTACACCCAAAGACCCGAAGAGGAAGAGTAGAGGAATGCCGATTTTCAGGAAAGCATTGTTTAAACACATCTAAGGGTGTAGCATAATGCAAAACACGGCTGGACATTTGATTAATTAAGTATGATGCAGTTAAAACAGCCTCACCCCAAAGGTATTTTGGCACATTCATTGTAAACATAATGGACCGAGAAACTTCCAGTAAATGTTTATTTTTCCTCTCGGCAATACCATTTTGTTGAGGAGTGTTAACACATGTGGATTGGTGAATAACGCCTTTAAACTTAAGAAATTTTCCAAGGACTTGATTAAAATACTTGATACCATTGTCAAAGTGAAGTATGTCAATGTGTGTGTGAAATTGAGTTTCAATCATGTATAAAAATTTTGAACGATTTGAGCAACTTCAGATCTTTCACGCATCAAATAGACCCAACATAATCGGGTATGATCATCGATAAAAGTTACAAACCATTTTTTCCTGGAAAGAGTTTTAACACGAGATGGACTCCAAACATCACTATGAATTAAGTAAAATGGTTTGGAGGGTTGATATGGTTTTGTAGGGTAAATAGTCATATGACTTTTGGATAAAATGCAATGCTCACAATGAAGTTTTGAACAATCCATGAATTTAAAAAAATGAAGTAATAGTCTTTTGAGAGAAGAGAAATTAGGATGTCCTAATCTATTATGCCAAAACAAAATCTGTTCTTTAGCAGGGATAGAACAAATACTACTTAAGCCATGAGCTTCTTTATTCTTCAAGTTGTCATCAACGAAGTAGTAGAGACCATCTATCAACTTAACACTGCTAATCATCTTCCTCGAAGTTAGTTCCTGAAAGACACAATATGAGTCAAAAAAATGTAATGGTACAATTAGAGTCACGGGCTAGTTTGCTCACAAATAGCAGATTACAAGCTAGTTTTGGAACATGAAGGACATATTTAAGGCAGATATTAGAGGATAGAGTTATTGAACCTTTACTAGCTATAGCAGAAAATGGTCCATCTGTTATACGGATTTTTTCATGGCCAGAGCAAGAGTCATCAGTATGAAATAGATTAGAAGAACAGGTCATACAGTCAGATGCTCCTGAATCAATGATCCAAGGAGCGAAATTGTATGGAAAGGAAAATGATAAGGCATTAAAATCACTACTAGTTTGCGCCACAGAAGCATTAGGGGCACTTGAGGATTCAGGTTTGGGTTTCAGTAGCTTCAGGATGTAATTAATTTGCTCTTGAGAGAATTGTCCAGCATCTACCTCATGGGCTGATGGAGTTCTACTTGATTCATAGTGAGCTGAAGTTTTATTAAATTGTCCTTCATGTGATCTCTTCCAATTTGCCGGCTTTCTGTAGAGTTTCCAGCATCATACCAATCCCATGACTTTTCCTCAGTTTTCTTAGTATGGCCAACAACATTCCCAACAACTAAGGCTGTGTTTTCAATAGTAAGTGTAGGATTTCATTGCCAAGCATTACAAGCCGTCTACTCTCCTCACGTTGGACTTTTGCAAAGACTTCCCTAATGGATGGAAGTGGCTGTCTTCCAATAATCCTGCCTCTAACCTCATCAAACTCACCATTAAGTCGAATTAAGAACTTAAAAATTTGGTTATCCTCTACTGTTTTTCGAAAATAGTTAGAGTCATAAGGGGATTTCCATTCATAGTCATTAAACAAATCTAAGTCTTGCCACAAACGTTTCAAGGAATTAAAGTACTTAGTAACACTGTCCTCACCTTGGTGGATCTCACCCAATTTGATAATTAGTTCATATACTTGGGACTGGTTTCCCAAGTCAGAATACATCTGATTCACGTTGTCCCATAGCTCCTTAGCTGTGTAGTAACACATATAGTTGGAGCTAATATCCTCCTCCATATAATTTACCAGCCATGTCATAACCATACAATTTTCAGCATATTCCTTGTGTAGGATCATCAACCATAGATTCCTTCTTGTCACCAGGGACGGATTTCATATTAAAATATTATTATTTTAAGTTTTGATCCCATAAAAAATTTTATTATTATTTTGCCCCCACTCAAAAATTTCTGGATCTGTCCCTGCTTGTCACCACTCAAATATCCAATCTTGACTCTACCACAAATGTACATTCCAACCGATTGGGACCAGTGAAGAAAATTCTCTCCATTCAGTCGTATAGTAGTGATCTGAATGGAATGAAAATCTGAGGTAGGATTATGAGGAGGAGGTGTTTGAACAGATGGGTTAGAGGATTCAGCAATGTCGGACATGGTTGACATAGATGGGTAGGATCAGAGACAGTAGGTAGCGGCTAGGGTTTATGACTGTTCAGGTAGGCTCTGGTACCATGCAGAAATTCTGAACAGAAGTATATTATTCTCAATATCTTCCTAGGTCAATACATAGGTTAGAAATAAAGAGGGCCGTTCTAGGAAACTAATATCTGTACATAGTATCCTAATATCTGTACATAATATCCTAACCAATCTGATTTGCTAACTTTTAGAAGTCAATAATAACTAGGAGATATCCAGCTGAATATTTCCCAATAGACAATCCTGTGGTGTAGTTAGTGAATAATAGGCCATCTTTATTTGACACATTTAGCGTATTGCTAGGCATTTATCCCCAACACAGGCCGTGGAATACAAGGTGCAACTTCTCATTGTCTGGGGCAGAATTTTGCGAAAATGTTTGAGATAAACTTTGAAAATGAGAAGGGAGAAAAATGCATGGTCTGGCAGAACTCTTGGGCGTATAGCACCAGAACAGTAAGTTCATTTCTTTTGACTCAGGGTTATAAGTGCCATGTGATGACCTGTTAATACTGAAAGTATTGTTATACTTGCAAAAACTTTCCATTGCAGCACTGTTTACATCTGTATTATTTCTTTGTTCTTGAAGATTGGAGTAATGGTGATGGTTCATGGAGATGATAAGGGGTTGGTGCTGCCGCCTAAAATAGCTTCTGTACAAGTCATTGTGGTTCCTGTTCCTTACAAAGATGCTGATACTCGAGGAATCTTTGATGCCTGTGCTGATTCTGTTGATGCACTGTCTAAGGCTGGTATTCGTGCTGAGGCCGACTTGAGGGAAAACTATTCACCTGGTTGGAAGTATTCTCACTGGGAGATGAAAGGTGTTCCCTTAAGGATTGAAATAGGGCCAAAAGACTTGGCAAATAATCAGGTGAAGAACCCCTTATTTGCTTGTTCACAGTATTTTTGTTGCTAATTTTATGGTGGAATCGGCTAAAATTGTTTCTGATGAATTTTCTACTCAATCTTTAAATTGGTTTCTGAATCTTGGGGATGAGGGTATTATGGAGTACTAAGAGTGTGTACGTGAGTCAGACAGCATAATTACATTCTTATAAAATAGGATTTCCACTTCATCTAATTAAATTGCCTACATACGAAACCAAACAAAGAAAAAGAACAAACATATTGAACCATTGACTTACAGCATTACCTGTACCGATCTCTTAGTTCTTTTCGGTGGACCAATCACCTTTAGGATGTTGTCACACTTGTTTTCTGTTAGGTAGCTAAAGAATGGCTTGATGCCATGTATACTTTCTTTTTTACAGGTACGTGTTGTTCGTCGTGATAATGGAGCAAAAGTGGATATAAGTAGGGCTAATTTGGTTGAGCAACTAAAGAATATGCTGGATAATGTGCAACAAAGTCTATTTAATACTGCTAAACAAAAGCGAGATGCTTGCATTCAAGTGGTGGAAACGTGGGATGAATTTAGGGAAGCTCTTAGCCAAAAGAAAATGATCTTAGCTCCTTGGTGTGATGAAGAGGTAAGATAAGCATTTTATTTCAAATATTGCTAAGCTATTGACCCTTCTGCTGCTACAATGCTATGTTTATTGGTTCTTTTGATTTGCTTACTAAAGATTCTTTTTGATATTGTTTTGATAATTGGTTGTCTGTTACTTTAATGTCATGGAGGGAATATCACATTGGACGTGTAGTTTGAATTTATTTTCTACCTCGCTGTTATAGATTCTGACCCTATGAATGCCACTCGATTGATAGATAGGCTGTGAACTTATATGAAGAGAAAATCAACTTGGTGGATTTATTCTTGGTGCATCAAACCTGGTTTTTTATGTCTTACAATTTTATTTTTTTGCATTTATTTGTGTCATTTATATTTGATACTTGGCTCAACACCATTTATAATTGATCTTCTCTATGTCCAAATAATCAAATAAATCTTATCGGGCTAACAGAACTCCTGTGTCATGTTGCAGGATGTGGAAAAGGATGTGAAGGAACGGACAAAAGGTGAAATGGGTGCAGCCAAGTCCCTTTGCAGCCCATTTGACCAGCCAGAACTCCCTGAAGGTATGTGAAGCTCAATTTCATAATGGTAGTGGTGATTGCTGAAAGTTCAGTCTCATTGTTCCTTCAGTTTGCCCTTTATTACCTGTAATTTAACATATTGGCCAGGGTTTCGACCTGGCTTTTGTAGCTCTTTGGATATTTGCATTGTCGATAAAAGAGTTAGCTTGGAGATATGTGGATTCCAACAGGAGTGGCTGCAAATTTCATAAAGTGATTATAACTTATTTGTGTTGCTTGTTTCGATCCTGCCTTTGTCATTGCATTCAACTAGAGGAGGATACATCTAAAGTAGAGGCTAACAGTAACATGTGGACGTCATTAATCAAAACATTTGCTGTGTTAAATCATTTCAGGTACAAAATGTTTTGCGTCGGGAAAGCCTGCAAAAAGATGGACATACTGGGGAAGGAGCTATTAGAAGGTGAATTTAGAATCCCTTCCTTGTATTGTGCATGCATATGTTATTGCACCAACTTTATTTTTTGTTAGATTTTTCTTGTTTTCCCAGTTATATCATGAAACATTTTTCACTGGAACCCATGTC